>JAPDDO010000333.1:0-128351 GCA_027422415.1 Schizothorax lantsangensis
TTGTTTTACGATAGAAAGCTTATAAAGGAATGTATTTGGCTAAATTTGTGTAAGCAGTACACATCAAAACATGTATAAAAAAACCGCAGTACATACCATATTCATCCTGATAACGACTCTCAAACGTATCCACTGCTGTAAATCTGGTTTAGTTTGAAAAATAAGGGTCCACTGAACAACATTCCATCGAGCACTTTTAGTCCAAAGAAACAACAACGTTGTAATTTGGATCGTTATTCCTTTGTTTACGTCTCATCTCTTCAGGGAGAGTTATTGTTTGTGTCCGTTATGGAAAAAATTACGCTCAAAAACAGCGTCTTGGTGGTAAAAAAAAACAGCATGATTTTGTAGCAGGCAATGTCCCAAACAGAATGAGGTCATCCAAAAAAAAAAAGTCAAAGATACACGGAAGATTGTTTATTTGAATTCTGGCGCTCCCTCGCGACGGAGCGTGACGCATGCTGTGACGCACCTGTCATCTGTTGGGGGCGTAACTTAGCGATCGCCTTTTTTGCACAAATAAACCTTTCTTTTTTTTTTTCTTCTTCAACAGTTTCATATATGTTTGAGTTTTTTGTGGGTAATGTGCCTGTATCTGTGTGATTAACATCCGTATGGCTGATAATCAGCATGTAATTACTGACTGTTCACAGATATCAGTGTGAATGCAGTCTATATAAAAGGCCATTATAATGTGATTATTGACTATATTGGGCAGCCATCTGTATGATTAGCATCTGTATGAATGATCGTCAGCAAGTGATTACTAATGTATGAGCAGGAGCATCTGTATGTCAGGAAATCAGTATGTACTTAAGTTATTTTTTTTTTATTATTATTGTTTTTTTTTCATCACTCAAAAATTATTATTATTGTATTTTTCTAGTGCTCAAATAAATCACTTATACAATGTCTAAGATTCTGTCTACTGTTTTATAATTGAAAAACTGCAGTGGCATGTATAATGACTAAATAGTTTGTAGTAGAACCCTTCAATAATTTGGTAAATATTTTTCCTCAAACAGAGGGGGGGGGGGGACTAGAAAAATGGCTGCAGGAATCTCATTCTTCATGGTATCTTCTTCAGATTTGAAATATAAAACTCATGAGACATGTGACTTTCAACCCATTACTTTTCTGGATTGCTTCAGGACTGATTTCATGTATTTTTATATGAAATAAAAAAAAAAATTCAGTGTGGTACAATTTTTATCAAGGCACTTCAGTGTCTATAACTTTTTATATTTTTGAGCATTATCAACTCTGGATGATGGATAGTAAAGCCCAAAGGGTCTTCTTTCCAAAGACAAAATTGTGTGTGTGGCACACTGAAGTCAGGAGCTGTTACCATTTTAAGTTAGTTAGTCATTTTCAGCTGTGATTCCCAATATGGGGGGTGCTGGTTAACAGGTTAAACTTGGACTTTCAAACACACCCATTTCACTTGTACTGAGCATTGCTGGCAAATTAACATCTGTGTACACACCAGGAAGGTGTTATGGAGTTTTTGTTTTGTTTAGTCTAAGTTTGTTATTCCTTAAATCACAATAAAAAATAAAAAAAATGTCAGGACACATAATACATGTGATAATTACATTTATTTTCCATTAATATTCCACAAACCTTGTTGCAGTTAAACTTCCAGGTTCACACTCTGTACAATCAAACCTTTCTTTGCGAAAAGAAATCGCGATTGCGTTCCCAAGCCCTTCTTTTTTTCCCCTTCTCCCAAATCAGATTATACTGTTTCAGCTATTAAAATTGTTCAGTTTTGTATGTAATGGCAAAGTGATAATATTTAGTTTTGGTTTTTTATAAAGTTAATTTAGAAAAACTTTTGGAGTATTTTTTTTTGTTAGTTAAATAAGTTTTTTCTTTCTTAAAGTAACGACCAAGAGGCCAGCGGCAGACAGTGAGCTGATCATAGCCACGTTTGATCAATTTAGCCTTCTCAAATCATCACGACTTGCCTAAAATAAAATCTATAGATATAGTTGAACAATTTCGTTACCATATAACTATAAACTATGATAAAAGTTCATCAGCATCAGTTCATTAACATTGATTAATCAAATGTTGTATCAAAAAAAAAAAAAAAATATTGTGACCAAATGATGTGCTCCTGCGGCCAACTGAGAAAGTTAGTCGCACAAGTGCGACCAGTGGGAAGAATGAATCTAGAGCCCTGATATTTTATAAAAAGTTTTGTAAAGTAGACCCTTTACAGTTCCGAATGATGTATTACTCTTACTTTTATGAGCAAAAATTACTGCAAGTTGTTTCCATTGAAAAAAATGCAGTTGATTGCACTGGTGCCTCCATGTCCTGCGCTTTAACTTCCACTCTCCGCACAAACTACTGATGCAGCGCACATTTATCTAGGTTTAACGTTAAAACATTGTTATATGCTTGAACTGTTTTTTCATCAGTATTATTTGTGATTTAAATTTTGTGACAGAAATTCCTCTTTTTGCTTTCACTTTCATGATCTTGGTGCCAGCTTTACAAGAAAAGATAATGGTCTGTTTTAGGGCTGGACCAGAATATTCGAATATTCATTCCGTGGGTTGGCATTCGATTTTCAATTTTGAGATTCGAATATCCTTTTTATTTTTATTTTTTATTGAACACCTGGCATCCCCGTGAAACGGTTCTCAACTTGTCTGCCTGGCTGAACATCTGCAACAGACCGTTTGCCAATGAAAGACGTTCGTGCTGGCCTATAGCATGCATATATTTCATGAAAAATATTCTATTATGAGTGCGCTTGCCTCACATCTACATTTGAAATAATGAACTTAAGTGCGCAAAAGACGCGACATGTGAACCGACCCTCTTCTATCACAAAACCGAATGCGATGCATGCGTTTTCTTTCTGTCAGCTGTCCCGAGATGCGAGCGAAAGTCTTGGATCAGTGTGCAGTAGCTCTTGTAGTGCAGACGAGATGCGCTGATGTGAAGCCACTTTGAGAGAGTGAAAGAGAGAAGACGCGGTCCAGCTGAATCACTCACGCTGTTTTCAAATGACTGATTTAATCTGCTAGTTTGTGTGGATTTATTTACTCATATAACCTACATGCTATTTTCAAAAAATGTTTGCAGGAATTTCCCTCATTATAAACTCGAAAGCTGCGGGAATGAGTAAAACTATACGATATACACATACATTCAGGACTAGGGTTGTTTCTCTTGATATGTCATCTGTGTTGATGAACTGTTAACACCTCTTTTCATTAAACATTTCAATAACAAAAGGATATTCCACTTCTGTGTTCAAGATTAGGCAGTGCAATTTTCTATTAACAATGTTGATATTCATCATTTGCAGTTAATGCATGTCATCATGTAGGCTTTCTAATGTAGACATTTAAAATATGCTGTATAAATAGAGTTTAGGCTTATAATTGTATTTATTTAGGCTTATATCTCAGAGAAGCCCAAACTATTGTAAAAACAATATTTTCCTTTTTTTTCTGGAAATGATTAACTTTTAAATATAATTTTTATTAAAAAGTAAATTTCTAATTTTAAGCAATTCATAATTAAACAAGAAGCATCTAAATAAATAAATGTTTCACATTTGAATGCGTTAAATAAACAACACCCATTTTCTCCATATTTGAATGTTTCCACCAGCTAGGAAATAATTACAGAGGGCCAAGCAATAGTACATCAAGTATTTTTAAATGACAGAAAAAAAAGACCAATCATATCTTTCCTCTAAATGGTCGGGACAAGTTCCCCTGGGATGCGTATAATCAAAAAGGCGTATATAGTATATATATACAGTAGTCAACATTTGAAGTGGATCAAAACCTTTCATCAAAGTTGTCCTAAAACCAAAACAATACCCGTTCTTGTCTTAGGACAACTTTAATAAACTTTTTTGATCCACTTCAAATGTTGACTACAATATAAATATACAACCCCAAATCAGAAAAAGTTGGGACAGTATGGAAAACGCAAATAAAAAAAGAAAGTAGTGATTTCTAAATTTACTTTGACTTGTATTTCATTGCAGACAATATGAACACAAAATATTTCATGTTTTGTCTGGTCAACTTCATGTCATTTGTAAATATACATCCTTTCCTGTCATTCAGACCTGCAACACATTCCAAAAAAAGTTGGGACAGGAGCAATTTAGGGCTAGTAATGAGGTAAATTGGTTAAATAATGATGTGATTTGAAACAGTTGATGTCAACAGGTGATTGTAATTATGATTTGGTACAAAAGCAGCATCCAAGAAAGGTCTAGTCCTTTAGGAGCAAAGATGGGCAGAGGATCGCCAGTTTGCCAACAAATACGTGAGAAAATTATTGAAATGTTTAAAAACAATGTTCCTCAAAGAAAGATAGGAAGAGATTTGGATATTTCACCTTCAACAGTGCATAACATAATTAAAAGATTCAAGGAATCTGGAGGAATTTCAGTGCGTAAAGGACAAGGGTGCAAGCCTAAGCTGAACAACCATGATCTCCGATCCCTCAGGCGGCACTGCATCAAGAATCGTCATTCATCTATAAGCGATATCACCACATGGGCTCAGGACTACTTTGGCAAACCTTTGTCAAGTACCACAATACGTAGTTACAAATGCCAGTTAAAACTGTACTGTGCCAAAAGGAAGCCCTATGTTAACAGTGTCCAGAAGCGCCGTCGACTTCTCTGGGCTCGGAGGCATCTGGGATGGACCATCACACAGTGGAAACGTGTACTGTGGTCAGATGAATCAGTATTTCAGGTATTTTTTGGGAGGAATGGACGCCGTGTGCTCCGGACCAAAGAAGAAAAGGATCATCCAGACTGTTACCAGCAACAAGTCCAAAAGCCAGGGTCTGTCATGGTATGGGGTTGTGTCAGTGCCCTTGGCAAAGGTAACTTGCACTTCTGTGATGGCACCATTAATGCTGAAAAGTACATAGAGATTTTGGAGCACAATATGCTGCCTTCAAGAAGACATCTTTTCCAGAGACGTCCATGCATATTTCAACAAGACAATGCAAAACCACATTCTGCACACATTACAAAGTCCTGGCTGCGGAGGAAGAGGGTACGGGTACTTGACTGGCCTGCCTGCAGTCCCGACCTGTATCCAATAGAGAATGTGTAGCGCTTTTTTGAAGCGCAAAATGCGACAACGAAGACAGGAAGAATCGGACAAAATTACACCTGAAACACTTCATCACTTAGTGTCTTCAGTCCCTAAACGTCTTTTAAGTGTTGTGAAAAGGAATGGCAACATTACAAAGTGGTAAATGCTTTACTGTCCCAACTTTTTTTGGAATGTGTTGCAGGTCTGAATGACAGGAAAGGATGTATATTTACAAATGACATGAAGTTGACCAGACAAAACATGAAATATTTTGTGTTCATATTGTCTGCAATGAAATACAAGTCAAAGTAAATTTAGAAATCACTACTTTCTTTTTTTATTTGCGTTTTCCATACTGTCCCAACTTTTTCTGATTTGGGGTTGTATATATATATATATATATATATATATATATATATATATATACACAACCCCAAATCAGAAAAAGTTGGGACAGTATGGAAAACTACTATATATATATATATACTGTATAGTCTATAATAACGCAAGTGAGGACATTTATTAGGCCGCTGTGCCAATTATAATATCACTTAGAGCCACAGAAAGACAACGTTTTGCTAAAAATGCACATCTTCCAGACAGTCATTATGTACATTAACAATAATTTGGGACAAATATAAATAATGTAATTTATTGGAAAACTATGCGTGTGGCACGGCAGGATTATGAACACAGCGCCGGTGTCCGTACACTCATAAAAAACAATGTGCTCGAATATTAAAGACGTGCTGGTATTAAGGCTGGAATAGCCTCTTGTTTCAAAGGTTGAATTGCCAAAGAAGACACAGTAAGCTAGGCTGGTAGTTTGTTTTGTCCCCGACGAGGGTAGGGGGAGAGGAGAGGGTTCAAGAGTCACTGTTCAAGTAAATGGAGTCGAGGAGTCGACTCCAAAAAACCCAGAATCGAACACCCCTAGCTTAGTTTAGCTTAGCACCATTAATTCCTTAGGATCCAAACAGGGATGAATTTAGAAGCCACCAAACACTTCCATGTTTTCTCTATTTAAAGACGGTTACATGAGGAGTTACACGAGTGGCACAAAATAAAACGTGGCGATTTTCTAAGCTGATAAAACATTATGATGACTATAATGTATTACGGAAGAGCACTTCGCAGCACTTCGACCTCGGCGCAGTAATATCATCACTCCTGAAAACTCCCGCTAACTTCCGTCAATACAACCACCGTGACCTGCACGCCTGCGCTATCAGCAGTAGTTTGAGCAGATCAGTCAGGTACTAGTAGTAAGATAGCTTGTGAATAATCATGGCGATTACGTGCATTGTAAAGGGTTGTGATAACAAGCAGAAAGTGTACAGCAGCGTCATGTTTCACAGGATTCCCACTCACCACAAACGGAGGAAAGTATGGCTGGCTTGTTTGAACATGGATCCAACGACTCCAGTACAGATGCTGAAGAACTGGCGTGTTTGCTCCGAGCATTTTACACAGGAGGACTATACCTCAACGGGACTACGCCTGAAGGATACGGCCACACCAACCATCTTCAAATCACCGACAGAACAAAGTGGAGCATCACCCAACGCTGTAAGTGTCCTTTTTCACTCTGTTTGGTTGGTCTGGAAGTGACAGTGGAGTTCAACCAGTTCAACTCGGTGAGCACGAATAACCTCACTGCCAAATAGGGTTGTAACGATATACCGGTGTGACGATATACCACGATATAAAGACGTACGGTATTGGGAGAAAATAAAAGACGCAGAATCTCACCTGCGCCTATGCAACAACTTTCCACTTAACTGTTCTCTTGCTCCACCCACACATACAGAGGAGACAACATCAGAGACAGAGGCCGTTATGAGTTATCTCTAATCTCTATCCCACGTCGAAATAAAAATTAAAATTGGCAGTATGGGAATAACGTTACTTTGAATATAGAAAAGACGAACGCTTATTTGTCCTCGAGGATAGACAGTTCGCAAAAACTGTGGTCGAAAAGCAGCTGCAAAAAGAGACACATCGAACATTACCTATATTTTAGAACACCATCCCTCCGTGCAGATAAAGCCTTATGATTTCCGTGATGCGGAGTGAATCCCAGAATCCAGTCATGACAATGAATTTACAATGCAGATGTCACATAAAACGCGCGATTTTATGTATTGATGAATAAATCAAAAACAGAGCGGTCAAATCACGACATGGTCTAGTGTCTGTGATTATTAAAGAGCAAAAACAATGCTATATAAAAATATAATCAAATATATAAATATAACAAATAAGTTTGTTTTGCGTGTCTCTCTGTGAATGAATGAGCGGCGTTGTGTCGTGTACTACATACTCAAGTATGCTCACTGGCGCCGCTCATAGTGTTTAACAGCGCCTGCTGTCTCACTATCTGAGGACACGGACACAAACACTGAGAGCCTCACTGACACTGAGAGAACAATTAATAATCCTTTAATCATTTTATTTGAGAAAACCACTGTCAAATACACTGACACTCAAAGCTCTTCACTACAACCCGTCAAAATAAAAGTCCGCTTTTTAACTCGAAGAAATTGACAGAAATTACGACTGTACTATAATGTAGCCTACTTCTAAAATAATAATAATAATTTATAGAAACATTTAAGGAATATAATTTTCTCCTCATTTTTATTTAGTAAATCTCTGTTGTGCAGTCCTTTACGAAAACATAAAAGGATAAAAATTATTTTCATTTTATTACATTTTAAAACATTAATTAAATTGTTAAAGCTTTATGCATTAATTTCATTACCACCATTTTTGATATTATATTTGTATTATATCATAAAAGTACAGAATCCAGAAAAATTAAGTCAAACCAGAATTTATGAATTATTAATGATGAATATAAGTTGTTAAACTAATATATAATCAATGATGAAATTTACTTGATTGTTTTTGATTAATGAAATTTGAATAAACACATGCTTCCAAACATTTGTTCAACCAAAAAAAAACTGTTTTGATTGTTTAATACCGTATACTGTGATATTTTCTGAGACGATTATCATACCGTGAAAATCTCATACCGTTACAACCCTACTGCCAAACCAGTGCGACTCTAAAACAATTAGGAATGACGACTGAGCTCAGAGATCCAGATGAAGTATACAACACTGTGCAAATCCGTAATGTAACGTTACTATCACCAAACCTGATTCTCTGTAACATGAGACTGTCTGATAAGACTGTAACGTTTATGGCAAGCCGTTTTGACTTTTATTCCTTCACAGGATATTAATTATTTATATCAACAATTCAGTTTTTACTAGTTAAAATGCTAATTCTTCATATCAGGAATTTAATTCTTGATATCAAAAATTTAATTGTTGATATCTGTAATTGTATTTTCACTAGTTAAATGTCACCATAGGCTGCCATTCAAAATCAATTGTTGATATCAAGAATTAATTTCTTACTAGTTGAAATTCCAATTTCACATATCAGATATACAATTGACCGTTCGCAAAGAGTTTGATTGACAGGCAATCTGACCAATCAGAACGCAGAGATTATGCGCCGCCGCTGCTATCCGCCATCTTGACCGACAGCTACGCCGGTCTCCATAAAAATACATGTTAAAACGGGGGAAAAAAAGACTGAATTGAAACTTTTTCAATATAACTAATGTAGAATATCAGAGACTAAATCAGCTAAACTTTCAGATGCGATCAGAACATTGAAACCTGAGAAGCTAACACTCCAGAGAGAGAGAGACCAAGGAAACGTCGTAAATCAGATTCCTAGCTCAGCCCGTCTGAAGCAAGCAAACTAACCAACTCGTTCACAGAAAGGCTTGCAACATTAAAACAAAAGAACACTTATTGATAATTCAAATTCATTAAGGAGACGGTCAAATTTGGGGCAAGTAATCAAGATTAATGGTCACCAGATGACCATCACATGGGTTCCACGCTGGAAAACCACAGCTATAGACTTGCTTAGATTGACTACCCCCACACATAGAAGACAGACCACACTGGAATTCCTTTGTCACAGAGACTCTTTTCTCCATATGCTACAAAAATCATCTTAAAGGGACTTATGAATTATTTCTCTGCATAGAAATAACCATATCATGTATGTAACCCACACAATTAGGCTATCATGTTTCAATCAAATATTATGTATGTCTTTTTAATCATTATTGAATAGCTGAAGGATTCATATTCATGTTTGGTATGAGTTTGAAAAATCATGCTTTAAACGTTTCTTCCAATTGATTCTTTGTCAAATGTATCATATTCTGGTTATAAAAATCATGTCCAAAATTATACTTTACAAGAGCGGGAAAATTCGGACCAGATAACATAACATGATTTATGATTGGGTGGAGAAACAAAGCAATACCCCTAGCTAAGATCATTTCTAATTGGTCAAGACATCCAGATGGGACGGTTTGAAAGCCAAGTTTAAAACCTCAGGACACCATCAAACGCTCTCTTGAATCCTCTCGTGAATCCTCTCTTAAATCCGCTCTTACTCTTTGTCCTCTCTAAAAATCTTCTCTTTTGCCATGCGTTTGAATTTTAGCCTCATTGAGAAACTCAAAGCGAGGTTTAAATAAGTGATTGATGGTTGTTAAGGTCTATGCAATTGCACATATTGCTATAAACTTGGGATTTCATATTTTCATTCTCTTAAACTCATCTTTCCTTACTTTCTCTCTTCTGCAACGTGTGAATGCGTGTGTTCATGTGTTAGATTTATCAAATAAAGCCTTGTTTATATTGAAAAGAGAAGGATCTTGTGTTTTGCTCATAAATTAATGTCTTAATCTGCCGATTTGTGCTACTGTGCTATTTAATAGTGTTTTCACTATATTTTGGATTTTAATATCCAGTGCAGTTTGTTATACGGCTCTGTGGGATTACAAATTATATTTAAATGTTTAACTTAGATTCTTATTATCAACTGTGCTCTGTCTCAATCAAGTCATGTTGATTGGCAGAGATTCAAAGAACCCAGACGTTGATTCAAAGAACCCCTGGCCCAGACGTTGATTCGTTAGGTTGATTGGATTAGTGTCTATCTTTCTGAGCCCCCTGGCCCAGACGTTGATTCGTTAGGTTGATTGGATTAGTGTCTATGCATTTGATTCCAAGAGTCCCTCCTCCAGAAATGCCTATAAAATGACCTTGTAAAGTTGTTTGAGTTTGAGATTTTGATGACTGCAGACCAACAGCTTGTGTTCTCAATAAAGAATCCTGCTGACGATCCATCCGATTTCTCCTGGTCTTCTCTTCTGAGTTTTCTACACTTTAGAAGAACCAAGTTCACAACAGATGGTGCCGTGAACCCGGATAGAGCTCCTCACCTGAATCCAGATTGAAACTTCAAGCTTAACAAAGATCTGACTTCGTTCCAGACTGAATATTTCTGTACAACCAAGGGTTGGTGAGTGTCACTCTATCCAAAAGAACCTTTAAGACCAGTACAAATTTGTTATCCTCTGCGCCGTCAGAGAAGAGTTAACAGACAGCTGTAGGGTTTGGTTTAACTAAGTTTATCCTCTAAAAAAAATATTTTTAGAGATGAAGTTTATCCTCTGTTCAGGCAGGGAAGATTAGCATTACGTGCTAATATTGTTTATCCTCTGTTCAGGCAGGGAAGATTAGCATTACGTGCTAATATTGTTTATCCTCTGTTCAGGCAGGGAAGATTAGCATCACATGCTAATATTTGTTATCCTCTGTTTCAGCAGGGAAGAACTGGTTACCCTCTGTTTTAGCAGGGAAGATTAGCGTAAAGTGCTAGTAATTTGTGTTATCCTCTGCTTTGCCAGGGAAGGTTAACAATAGTTGATGTGTTAACAAGCGTACCCTCTGTGGATCAGAGAAGTTTTAGTGTTTTGTTTTGTTTTTTGTTTAGTGTTTGTTTGTGTGGTACAGAAGAAACTTACAAAATGGTTAGAAGGAATGCTAGGCTGATTCCAACCACAGAAAAGAGTGGTCTTGCGACTCCTTTGTGGTCAGATAGTGAATTCAAAACGCTGTTAGGGGAACAAATGAACCTAATAGTCACTGAGAAAGTTAGACAAGGACTAACTCAGAAATATGAGATTCATCCAGACAAGCCTTGGTCTGTAGAAGAGTGTAAAAAAGGTACTAGGAGCATGTATTCGCAAGAACAATGTGAAAGGCATTATCTGTTGTCACAGAGAATTCAGTTTAACATTAGCCACACAACAGTCTCAGTGTAACTCAGAGCTAGAGAAACAGAACAATGAACTCCGTGCTAGAGTATCCACTTTGACTAAGAAATTGAACCTCAAGAAAGATGCAGCAAAAACTGATGTGAAAGTTAGTCAGCCTGATAACATTTACCCTGATTTACAAGCGTTTTTTGAAACAGATATAGCTCTCCAATCAGTAACTGATGTGCCTGTAAATTCAGTCAATGTGTGTGGTGCTAGGAGGAGATCTCAGGGAATTGAGGGAATTGAAAGTGTTCCTCCCAACTCTTCTGTTGTCCAAGTACAAACTGTTGCCAAAGCTTTATGTCCTAAAGATATAGAGAGACTATCTCAGAGTTTACCGTCAGCACGCACACATTTTTCTGAATTTAGAAGAACATTGATCAGTAAAATGCGTCTTTATGACATGTCGTTGGCAGAAGTCCTAACTGAATTTGAATTCAACAGTTTTGAATCTGCTGTTACTTCTGAACTACAACATGCCAGTAAAAGCGATTTGAGAGAAGGTGTTTTGAAAATTCTAAAGAATATCATGGGACCCAAAATAGACTGGTCCAGAATCACTAACTGTGTGCAAAGGAAAGAAGAATCTGTGAGTGAATATACTGAGAGATTTTGTCAGTCAGCTGTAATTTACAGTGGAATTGTTGATAACCCTGAAAGTGTGCTGGAGGACAAGGGACCCCTGGTTCGTATCTGGTCAGATGGGCTTGTAGCCGAATACAGAAAAGCTTTACCCTTTTTAGATCTAACTTGGTCTAACAGAACTCTCAGAAGTAACCTAGACAGGTTAGCTACATGGGAAAGAGATGCTGATGTCAAGGCAAAAGTAAGAGTAGCAGCAGCTACGTTTAACAAAACGAAACAAGACAATAGATGGTCTAAAAGAGAAAGCAAATGCAAATACTGTGAAAAATTAGGACATTGGGAGAAAGAGTGTAGGAAGAAGTTGCAAGATAGTAAAATAAATGCTATGCATAATTCTGCTCCTTCTCAGCCTGCACACAACCCTGAAGTAGTTCCGCCAGTGACCACTGAAACTGTAGGACAGCTAGTTCAGGCTCTTCTAAGAGCACAACAAGACCAAGAAAAAAACTAATTGTTGGGGCTGTGAGTAGCTACCTTTCCCCTGTAATCCAACACAATGACCAAAGAATTTTTGTGAAAGGTAGCATAAAAGAGAAAGAGATTGATTTTTTGCTTGATACAGGTGCAGAAATTACAGTAATCCCTACAAAATTGGCACAAGGTTTAAACATCCCATACAAGAAAACCAAACTTTGTTTAACTGGTGTAATAGGTGAAGATTCTGTTTTGTATGAAACTCCGTCCATAGAGGTACAATTTGGCCCAAAAACTCTGACTACAAAATTGCTATGCGCTCCATTAAATACAGGTGCAATTTTAGGCATGGATCTTCTGAGACAAATAAATCTAACTTTAGACATGTCCTCAGAATCTACTAGCATAAAAATTTCCTCAGCACAGATTTCTACCAATAATGCAACCCCTCCCGAGTATGCTTTCTTACAGAACCATCCAATTTGGGCTAAAGACAAGGATGATTGTGGGTTGTTGACAGGTGTAGAACCAGTTAAATTGACAGGAACTCCACCTCCGGTCACCAAACAATATCCGATTAATAAGGAAGCTATACAGGGAATCAAACTTATTGTAGAAAATTTGCTGACGCAAGGAGTGCTAGTTAAAACCAACAGTCCATGTAATTCACCCATATGGCCCATCAAGAAATCTAATGGGACATGGAGACTTACAATAGACTACAGAGTAGCCAATAAAAATATTGATAAAATCACCCCCCTAGTGGCAGATCCATCTACAATTTGTAATGGCTTACCATTAGATTGTAAGATTTTTTCAGTAATTGATATGTCTAATGGATTTTTTTCTGTACCGTTGCACTCTGACAGCCAGCCATGGTTAGCTTTCACAGTTGACTATGAACAATACCAGTGGACACGATTACCACAGGGATTGCAAAACTCCCCAACCATATATCATCAGGCTGTCAGACGTGATTTGTGTGACCCAGAATGTCCGGTAAAACAGTCCACTATGATCCAATATGTCGATGATATTTTGATTGCCTCAACAGATCATGAGGTACATCAAACTGAATTGGCATCATTGTTGGACTATTTGCATAAAAAAGGACACCAATGCAGCTTTCACAAAGCTCAAATCGCTAAAAAGCAAGTCACATTTCTGGGTCAAACAATTGGTGCAGGAAATAGATCCATTACACAGGATCGAGCGGCTTCAATCAAAGCCATACCTCCGCCTACTACCATTAAAACACTCCGCTCATTTTTAGGAACAACAGGTTATTGTAGACCTTGGATTGAAGACTATGCCTCGATTGCTCAGCCTCTCTATGATTTGTTGAAAGGCCATGGTAAAGATTCAGATACTGTTTGTATGGAAGAACTTCATCTCAAAGCTTTTAATGATTTGAAGAGAGCACTAGGTCAAGCACCAGCATTAGGAATTGCCCAATCTGATAGACCCTTTGTGCTTTATGTCCATGAACACTTAGGCTTTATGACTGCATGTCTAATGCAAGATCATGGGGGCAGCTTACGCCCAATTCATTACTATTCCGGTAAACTTGACATAGTCGCTCAAGGTATGGGCCCATGCCTCAGAGCAATACAGGCAGTTCATCTAGCGCTTCAGGCTTCATCAGGAATGGTGTTAGGTCAGACTGTAAACGTAAAATGCCCTCACGCAGTGTCCGCATTAATGAATCAAGCAAAAGTCACTTCTGTCACCTCCTCCCGTTGGGGAAATTGGTTAGCAACTCTCACAGCCCCGAATATTGTTATACAGCGTGCACCAGTCACGAACCCATCCTCATGTATGATGTCTGCAATGACTGAATTTGTGTTAGAGGATGAAGGCGAAATGACTCATGATTGTGTTACGCTTACATATGCAGCGACAAGTGAAATAGCAGAAACTCCCATAGAGAACGCATGCAGCGACAAGTGAAATAGCAGAAACTCCCATAGAGAACGCAGAATTGGAGTTGTTTGTTGATGGTTCAGCTCAAGTTATTGAAGGTAACAGACGAGCAGGATATGCAGTAACTTCCACCACTGAAGTAGTTGCTTCAGGTCGTCTTCCAGATCATTTTTCAGCTCAAGCTGCAGAACTAGTAGCCTTAACTAGAGCATGCACACTAGCTTCAGGATCGGTTGCAAATATCTACACAGATTCCAGGTATGCTTTTGGGGTAATTCATGATTTTGGTGTCATTTGGCAAACCAGAAAATTTCTAACTTCTGCTGGATCCCCCATTAAGCATGCTGGATTAGTGAAAGATTTATTGTTTGCCATGAATCTCCCAAAGAAATTAGCGGTGATCAAAGTGAAAGCACATCTCACAACTAATACTACGGAAGCTAAAGGTAATACTCTCGCTGATGTAGCGGCTAAACAGGCTTGTTTCTATGCAACTGTACAAGTGTGTTCAGGTAGTACAGCACAGAAGACAATTCTACCCCTGAATCAATCGTTGATCTGTATAAAGACGTTCCTCTATATGAAGCATGGACATGGTTAGACAAAGGAGCCACTGTGGATTCATCCGGCTGCTGGACCAAAGGGGGAAAGTATGTTGCTCCCGAATCACTGTTGCCATATTTGGCTCAACAAATACACAGTTTGGGTCATAGTGGTCCAGCAACGATGAATCACAGGTTCTCAAATCAATGGTGGAATCCAAAATTCAGAAACGCAGCCACTGAAACAGTCAAGAGATGTGTTACATGTCAGAAAAATAATGATGTACCAGCAGCCACTACACCAGCAGCACATACCCCAGCTCCACCAGGGCCATTTCGTCACCTGCAAGTTGATTACATATCGTTGCCCCCTTGTAAAGGAAAAACTGATGTTTTGGTAGTAATAGACAAGTTCTCAAGATGGGTAGAAGCTTATCCAACAGGGCATGCTACAGCTGCACATACTGCTAAATGTCTTGTCACTGATTTCATTCCCAGATGGGGATTACCAGATTGCATTGACTCAGATCAAGGTACCCACTTCACAGGACAGGTAGTCAAGGAAGTGTCTAGAATGTTGAAGATTAAGTGGAACCTTCACTGTCCCTATAGGCCACAAGCATCAAGACAGGTTGAACGATCAAACAGAACAATCAAAACCAGGCTAAGCAAAATGCATCAGGAAGGAGTACCATGGGTGGAAGCACTGCCCGCAGTACTGTGTAGTGTGAGAGCATCACCTAACAGATCAGTAGGACTGAGCCCTCATGAGATTATTACTGGACGCCCAATGCAGATGCCAGGTGTGATTGATCTTAGAAATGCTGATGTGCACATTGCTTCAGATGCCCTGATCGCTTACTGTGAAAACCTCACAAAGGCAGTGCAGAGTGCCAAAGAGAGAGTTGAGTCGTGTTGGCAGACTCCACCAGAAGGTGGACACACAATCATCCCAGGTCAATGGGTCATGATAAAGGCGTTCAGAAACAAGCCATTAGAGCCTAAGTGGTACGGACCACATCAAGTGATGTTGATTACAGCTGCTGCAGTGTTGTGTCAGGGAAGGAAAACCTGGACTCATGTGTCACACTGTAAAGTTGTTCCCCCACCTACAGGGATAGGATAGGACACACGGACCAGTGAGGAGCCCAGGGAAGAACCGAATGCAACAGGCTTCGGGGGCAAACCCTGCGGTGAAGACTCCCTCATAGGCCTTCCCCATCCACTAGTCCATCCTTACCTCACTGTTCTTTAGGTGTCGCAGGAATGGAGAAATAGGGAAAGAAGGAACAACAATAGCAGACTATATTTGAACAGAGGATACAACCCTAATGTTTGCAGACTCTACAACAAATACTGCTATGTGCCGTTGTTCTCGTTTGTTTTGTTTTTGTTTTTTTGCTTCCTCTGTGCAGATACCACTTGATGGCTGTCCTGAGATCCATATGCACCGCCCTTCTCACCTGCGGATGAAGCCACAACCTCCAGAAAACAACTAGACCCATTGCCGAGCCAACTATCACACAAGAAAGAGAAAAGAAAGAAGAAAGAAAAAAAATACACAACGCAGAGACTCACATACGGGAACTTCAGTCATCCATCAACATGATCAAGATTTTTGTACTATTAACCATCATGGACATCACGCAAAGTGTAGACCCCAGAAACAACATATTCTTAGAGCTGATGAATATGTCAAGAAATGCCTTGTTTGCTGGAAAGAACGTTTGCACATTCTTGGTCTTTCAGCAAAATTACACCAGATGACTGAAGATAATTATTCATGGTTCGGAAACTTGTTAGGTAAACCCTGGCTGTGGATCAAGGAAATAGCAATTCTGCTGTTGTTTCTCCTACTTGCGTACTATCTATGCATCCACAGTATCAAGTGTGTCGTTCAGCAAATGACGCCCGCCTCTCACGAGGAAATGACAGTTCCAACCAGAAAAGATTATTACCCGTAAGAACTTCACGGACCCTAATTGCATGTTTTGTTTCTGTGTCAGCATGCAATTACATATAAGCAACACAGAACATGTACAATGTGCCTGTAACGATTACAAGTTACAAGAATTAACTTTCAAGTGTCTAAATTTGTATTTTGTGAGAGTTATTAGAACTCTCAAAGGGGGAATTGTGGGATTACAAATTATATTTAAATGTTTAACTTAGATTCTTATTATCAACTGTGCTCTGTCTCAATCAAGTCATGTTGATTGGCAGAGATTCAAAGAACCCAGACGTTGATTCAAAGAACCCCTGGCCCAGACGTTGATTCGTTAGGTTGATTGGATTAGTGTCTATCTTTCTGAGCCCCCTGGCCCAGACGTTGATTCGTTAGGTTGATTGGATTAGTGTCTATGCATTTGATTCCAAGAGTCCCTCCTCCAGAAATGCCTATAAAATGACCTTGTAAAGTTGTTTGAGTTTGAGATTTTGATGACTGCAGACCAACAGCTTGTGTTCTCAATAAAGAATCCTGCTGACGATCCATCCGATTTCTCCTGGTCTTCTCTTCTGAGTTTTCTACACTTTAGAAGAACCAAGTTCACAACAGCTCGTTCAGTGAATCGCCGTGAAACAGTGAGTCTGTTCAAATTCCCTATAAAATCATTAATGATTCCCTTTGAGCTAAATTGACCTGTTTCCCTTTAAATTATATATTAATATTACGTTTCAACGTTACAATATAATATAAATAACTGTATTTTTAATACATTGAATTATTGAACACTTACACATTTTTGAATGATTAATTTTTCTTTGACAAGTTTTTTTTAATAGCTAGTAAACTAGTAATACTACACATTCTCAACAGTTATGCTTTAATAAAGTCCCTTTCAAGGATTGCTATAGTAGTAAAAAATAGTAGTAGCTATAGTAGTAAAAAAAAATAGGGCACAATCTACTATGTTAATATGAAATAATTTTCAGTATTGGTTTTCAGGTTACAATACAGGGTGATAATGATAATGTCCTGGAAAATCAGGCCCGGCGTCAAGGGGGGGCTTGGGGGGGCTTAGCCCCCCCTGCAAGGATCTCAAGCCCCCCCTCCCAAGCCTGGCAGAAGAGAACGTAAAAACGTAATTAAATAAGTACAATGTGACATAAAATGTGATGTGTAATTTCAATAAAAAGTTTTTTTTTAAAAACGTTACTAATTTTAAATTGGATCGAGTTTTAATCATACCATAACCACTAAAAAAATATCAGGCAAAAATCTGACATGACCGTCAGACTGGTGGTAGGCGGAGATTTGTCTCCTAGTAACGCTAGCCTATCAGGGAGCTTCTTACAATTGCGTGATTCATCAATGATGGGTAGATAGATTACCATAAGGCAGTATAAAAATGGATACACGAAAATATATGATAAATCGGTCCCATAGTTTGCCAGATGCGACCGTGCAATTGCAAGCATCCAACAGCAACTCAGTAGACACGCCAGTCGACAAGACACCAACACCGATTGATCCTCTGCCCTCATGCCATGGGCGTCGCTAGGCCATTTTTAGGGGGGCTTTAGCACCCCTAAATTTCTGCTCAGCCCCCCTAAAAATCTTGCGATTCTTCCCCTTTAAATTTCAAATGAAAACGGCAGCAGACTTCGGCTCCTCCCCATCTTTCTGCGCGTTCTTCAATCCACAGACTGCGGTGGCGCAGAGGAGAGGACAAGGTGTGTGTTTATCGGTAGATTGTTATAATATCTACATCTATGCAGTTCTTTGTCATAAATACAGTTTACAAAAAGTCATGGGAGAGCAATCGGTTTCCAATCTTCTGTAAAGTTTTCGCTGCATTCACCACTCATCACACCACAGCTGTTTCCTTCAGCGAAAGCCCTTAACACATATGAACGCATACTTTATAAAACGATCACGTTATTGCTATTTTCATTTGAAAATTTAGCTTTCAATATAGAACATAATATTACAGTGCATGTGGCATTAACTACCATACAGTTATGCATAGAAATGATTAAAGACAGTGACAGACTGTAATTTTTAATGACTAATGAAAGTGTCATTGTCTAGGTTCACTTACTTTTGAAAGTGAACCTAGACAGCACTCAGTCAGTGCACTCATTTTAATTGCATATCAGAGTGATTGATAGAGATTGAAACATTGTGTGTGTCCTTCTCACAGACTGCTTCAATTTTGCTTTTTTTTTTTTTTTTTTTACTTTTGAAAGTGAATCACAGCACCCATAGTTTAATCCATTGTCCAGCCTTATAGCTGTGTTGTTTGTATTGCTAATATGGATAGTCAGTGTAAGTTTAAAGTGATATGATGTTTTATGTTTACATTTTTCTGTTTGTACTTGAGCATAGAAAGAGATTTGTACTAGTAATGCAAACAGTAAAATTTTTGGTTTGTACAGTAAAAAGGTGTGTGTGTGTGTGTTTGTGTGTGTGTGAGATCAGGACTTGTATTTGGCTTATTCAGTACTCGGATGTTATACACATCTATGCAATACAGTGGAATACTGCAATAAGTTTAGTATACCATCCTACCCTAATAATCAATTTTTTGTAAATATTTATTTTTTATTATTATACCCTCATTGGGGGCTGAGCCCCCCTAAAATGAAAATCCTAGAATCGCCCCTGCCTCATGCTCCAGCTCATGCACGCCTGGACCGCCAAGGGTGCCTTCCGACCTTGGTGAGGATAAACCGAATCAGGTTAAGTTAAGACGTTTTCCTCTTCGCCTTTGCTACAACCAGCATCGATCATTTGTTGCGTCATGGTATACGACACGGGAGTGGTTGGAATACTCCGTGGAAGCAGACGCTGCATTTTGTTTTCCATGCAGGAAATACTTAATTTCTCCATCAGACTCAGCTTTCACTGTAAGGGGCTTCAGTGTTTGGAAGCATGCTGTAGAGGCGGGAAAAGGCCTTAACAAACATGCAGCGTCAAAAGAACACATTACAAGCATGGCACTCTGGAAAGACAGAGAAAAACGGGCTGAAAGTGGACTTGAAATTTCCACTATGGTTAACAGTAACCAATTAGCTAGGAATCGCTACTACCTCTCCTCTGTAGTGGACATGATTGAATTTCTTGTTGTGAATCATTTGCCGCTAAGGGGAAGCACAGATGCTTTTGATAGTCTAACAGAGGATGGAAGTGGACTTTTCCTTTCATTATTCGAATATACCCCCGAAAAGACCCAGAGTTAAGGAGTGTTATGAAGACAATACCACGCAATGCAACCTACAGTTCTCATGAAATTCAAAATGACGTCATTGCAAACATGAGCAGTCTGGTGACTGAAGAAATAGTTCGAGAAGTTGCAGACTCGTGGTACACAATCAAAGTAGATGGCACACGTGACCCAACTGGAATAGAAAATATTTCCATAAACGTTCGCTTTGTTAAGGACAATTGTAAAGTCACAGAGCGACTTCTTTCCATGACAACAACTGAAAAAGGGGATGCCCAGACCCTGACCAACACAATAATTACAGAGCTTGAAAAGAATGGGCTCAGTACTTCTAAAATATTGAGCCAGGTGTATGACGGGGCCTCTCTCATGTCCGGAAAAAACGGAGTACAGAAAATTTTGCAGGACAAATTAGGAAGAGTGATTCCGTACGTACATTGCTTCAATCATCAGCTCCATCTTGTGGTAGTTCATGCAATATCCACAGAGCCTGCGGTTGAAGACTTCTTTAATGTGTGTAACTTGCTTTATAAATTCATAAAGAAGCCAACCGTTGCTGTCTTGTACGGAGGGCAGCAGCTTAAGAGATTACTTGAACAGCGATGGACAGGGCATCTTCAAACGGTCAAAACAATTCTGAATTCTTTTCAAGACATTACTGAGTTGTTAGCCGTGATCAATGGAAACCGCAGATACGAGACGGAGGTGCGCATGGAAGCAGCTGGCCTGATTAGGGAAGTATCAGAGACGAGCTTCAAGTTCATTGCCCACATGGTGTATAAGATTCTACAGCTGCTTGATGCTCCAAACAAACTGATGCAGTCAGAGGACATGGACCTTCTAAGTGCAGTCAAATTAGTTACATGTGCTTCAGAATGCCTCACGAAATTGCGCAGTGAATCTGACTTCTTAGAGCTGTGGGAGAAGGCCGACGACACTGAAATGCCAAGACCTCCCAAACGAAAGCGGACCATCAACAAAGGCCTTCAAGAATATCTGCTGGAGGAAAGCATTGGCCAGGCTCAAGGTGATTTGGGAAATCAAGAAGAGCTCAGACGATTATACTACAGTAATTTGGACGCAGTGCTTGCAGAAATCTCGGAGCGTTTCGGAGAAAGAAATAGCAAGTTAATTGAAGCTCTTTCAGCTTTTGATCCACAGTATGACAGCACTTTCTTGGATGCGCAACTCGTACAAGATATGATGAACTGAACTAATTCGGAAGTGATTCATTCAGAATTTGTTGTGGCCCGACAATTCCTGCGTAAAGTACTGGCTAGATCGATTTCTAGCGGCAAGAAATTAACACTTAAACAAATACTCCAGGAGCATCATACCACGCTTGAAGCTATGCCTAGTGTACTCGCTGCAATGAAATGTGCGCTGACATTTGGAGCTTCCACAGCTTCATGCGAAAACTCATTTTCTACTCTGAAAAATGTGTTCACGGACAATCGAAGGAGCATGCTACATCAGCGAAAGGCCCAATTAGTGCAACTGGCATTTGAAAGAGACTTGACAAGAAAATTTCGGGATGAATGGAAAGATACTCTACTGAGAAGGTTCAACGCGAGTAAGCTCCGCAGACTCCAGCTCTTTTAGCAGGTTGGTGTTATTTTATTTATTATAGAATGCGTAATTTGTTTATAACATCATCTTATTTTAATCGTGACTTTTAAAATAATGTTTGCGTAAAGTTTGAACCAGTTCTGATGTGCAAAATCATAATACATTTTTCTTCTTTGCGAATAGTGACGATGATTAGTAATACTAATCACTTTGTTTTATAGGCAAAATTAAATTATATCGATACCAAAGGCCCACTGACACTCACGCTATGTGCCCCCCCGGGCAGAAGGGATAGCCCCCCCCTGTTAAAATGTTCTGGCGCCGGGACTGTGGAAAATTACTAGTATCTTTTCCATTTTTCTTACAGTGTACTAACTGATCAACAATCGGTTACAAGCTACTAACAAATGTATCATAAATAAACAATGATTAAATTATTGTTAAATTGAACAATTGCAAACAGCAGCTAACGTTCACGTGACGCGTGTACTGCTAGGCATCTTTGGTTTCCTCTTTTTGTGTAATTTGGATGGAAAATGTGTGCCTTTTTATTGTCTGAGTCACTTATCAAAAGTTGCCAAATAAATTTGTAAAATTGCTAAATTTGTTGCTAGGTGCTTTTTGAAGAAAAAGTTGCTAGGGTAGTCTGAAAAGTTGCTAAATTTAACAACAAAATTGCTAAGTTGGCAACACTGGCTACAGGCAAAAAAACAAACAATAACAATAAAAAAAAGTCAATTTTGGTTGATTTTGATGTTTTCACAAAAATGAGTTCATTAAGCCCTCTTCTAGTGATCCCAATGCTACAAATAGAAGTTAAACATCTAAAATAATCTTTATTTGTATGTTTTTGAGAGCTGTACCTTTTTCTCAGGTCACTTCTGGACGACTGCTGCTTCTCCTCAACACAAGACACGTCTCTCAGACGCCACACGATACACAGAATTACAGTATTTCAAGATATCTGTCTTGGCGAGTATTCACACAAACATAGTCTATTATGTCTTAAAGGGACAGTTCACCCAAAAATGAAAATTCTGTCATCATTTACTCATCCTCAAGTAGATCCAAACCTGTATGAATGTCTTTGTTCTGAACACAAAGGAAGATATTCTGAAGAATGAGGGAAACGGAGCGGTATTTTTCTCCTACTATGGAAGTCAATGGTGCCCCAAAACAACCTGATTACAAACTTTCTTCAAAATATCTTACTTTGTGTTCAGAACAAACACATTCATACAGGTTTGGATCTACTTGAGGATGAGTAAATGATGACAGAAGTTTCATTTTTGGGTGAACTATCCCTTTAAGTAAACGTTTGGTAGCTGTTGGAGAAAACATCTTATGTGTAACATTATATTAGACCCATCCATGCATTACAGCAGGTCTTAATATAATCTGTCTGTCTCGTTAATGTTAATCTAACAATAAAAGGAAGGAGAGAATCACTCGCTGCTCTTGATTGAACTGCTTTTGTAGCTTTAATAATCAGTTTATTTGTAATGAACACACTACTTTTTACATTTGATTTATTTTTCTTACTTCTGTTTAGATGTACAATTAACCCTGCTAAAAAAACAAAACAATAGAAGCCCAATAGAAACCATCACAGAAATTCCAATGGTTTCCATTAAAATACCATTATAAACCATTAGCTTTTTCCAGTAAAACCATTACAAAATTGCTTTTTGTAGTGTGTTTTGGACATTTTTCAAATAGGATTTAACACCCACCAATAGAGTCCATCACATACCAGTAGACACCATTATAGTTTCCATTAAAACAATACAATTCCCATTATAACCATTAAATCCATTACATTTTCTATTGTGTTTAGAGACAGTTTTGCTCATGTCACGTCTGATCATTTCTTTTAGTTTGAAGTCATTTAAAATTCAAAGTAGTTTTAAAGCTTGCCTTGAAGGTTTTAAGTTTGAAGGCGATAGATAGATAGATAGACAGACAGACACTGGAAAGCACAATTGCAAATTAGAGTTATTTGTGTTAGAAAAAAAAAATCAATTTGTAATGTCATTGTTTACCCACTAGGTACCTGAATGGCTCTTTAATAAATATACCTGTATACTAGTCTTGTTTCTCAAAAGAGCATTGCAGGTCATACCTGCTTACTTATTAAGTTTTGCATTTGAATAAAAGTTAATAACCTACATCTTTTTTAATATCAATTGATAGTTTTCACGTGACGTCACACCCTTATAGGAACGCCCACCTGGAGGGCAAAACCATTAGTAGGAAAACACTGAACCGTTAAGCGGACTACGTTCATAATCCCGGCCTCATCTGCTTGCCTGTGTAAACTATGCATCATTAATGTGGTGACTACTGAATTTGATCCTTTAATATTAGCATTTTAAACATATTAAGGCACTTTAAGTGTTTTTACAAAGTTTTGTCGCACTGTTTATGATTTAAATATTGCCGCGGGTGATTACTATGCATTGCAAATGGCCAAAACTTGCATTTTGTTCAGAAATACCTTTGTTTTATTCTTTTGAGAGGTGATCTAAATATTTGCGGCTGGGAAAGATGAAAAATTGGTACGCTTGTGCTGAAGTTCCATGGATGTTTTGCCCTCCAAGTCTTCAAGCCGGTCACGTGACTGAAAACTATCAATTGACATTGAATTCGTGATCGATTTGCATCGTGATCGAACAAATCAAAATTCAACAAAAATTTTGTAATAAAATTTATTCTAAATTTACGAAAAAATATAGGGACAAATGAAATCACATGTATGCAATAACAACAACAACAAAAACTTCCTCTGTTATCCCTTATAATCATGTTAAGTGTTAGCAAAACAGAAGGACACAAGATGGGAGCTTCCACAGAAGTGGTGTTTATTGACAATGGAACTGATATAGAGTCAAACGGATGAGCAACGCAGACGTAGCTGAGACACAGGTGGGAACAGGCAAGGTCTAGAGTCCAAAGCAGTGCTATCACAACGGGAGGATGAATATGGGCAGATGGAGGATCGCGAAAGGTAAGTAGCGCAGATAGGCAGCCAGCTATGTTGTGTTAATGCTGCCTTCACGTGCTATCGGAAATTTCCTATTTCCCACTAATGAAGTCGTGATTACGAGCTTGTCATATTCAAGTGCTTTAATGTCGAAAAAAAAAAAAAAAGTAGCATCCCATTGGTTGACAATCATATAAACATTCACCGCGCTATACATGCAGTTCGCTGACAATTCTGGAATTTTGGTCAAATACATGCTTATTTCACTGCGTATAAAACATACAATATGCTTCGAATGATCGTTCATATCTAGCCTATAAATACACTACTTTAGCGACAGGACAAAGGGATGTAGTTGTTGTAAGAATAGCATTGACAGCAGCAATGGTTGTCCCCTCCACCATGTTTAAAGTTTATGACCCGCCCAACTCGGAAACTTGGGTATCAAAATGATGCTGCCTTCATGCCATGTCGTAATTACCGACATGCACTAACCTAAACAAACAACAACAACATAATAACAGTAGGAACACTTACATAATATGATTTTATATTATAGTACATATAGTATATATATATGTATCTATTTTCCCCTTTTTTAGAGTAATAGCTTTCTTTGAAAGCGCCACCGTTTTTCTCTATTTCCGCGTGAGATGTGTACAAGTCACGTGGTACAAGCCGTAGCTCTCTGAAAACTCCCAGTTCACAAGTTGTAATTACGAGTTCTACGAGGACGTGAACGCTTTTAACAAGTTGGTATCACATAATTACGGTTATTACGATATGGTGTGAACGCACCTTTATTTCAGAATTTTCCAGTAGTAAATGCGACTTGAGAGGCCGTTCGCGTCCAATTTCCGATTAGGAGACTCGTATTTACGATAATTCCGATAGCACGTGAAGGCAGCATAAGTGCAGGTGGGAACCAGGAGGGATTCTGGGAAATGTAGTTCTGAATTGACAGTGTAGATGTGACAGTAGTTGTGATTTTGTGGGATAATGCGGGACATATTTAGCAAATGCTTCAGTGTGTATTTGTGTTATGGAGAGCCTCAAATGTTCACTCACTGCTCAAAATGCTGAGTTTTTGCCAAGTGCTCAGTTCTGCAAGCTTACGAATCCTCTCATTATAACAATGTGTTGATACAATGTAAATAAGAGATTCGTTGTGCAGTGCAGACAGCTTCACTGATTAACAGAACGTCGTGAGATCGCGATGAAGTGAATGACAGCTTTTAGTGATTATAGAGGGAGCGCACTTTCTAGGCTGTATAATCCTGACTGTCTCAGAACGGATATATTAACCTCAGAAAAGAAAGAATCGGGTTTCGTATCATGATTTTATTTGTCTTGATGTTTCAAATTGGCTCGCTTGATGAATGATATTACGCAGTGCCTGAAAATAGTCCCCAGCTATATCATAACTAGTTACCTAGCTGGGGACTACTTTCAGGCGCTGCGTAATATCATTGCACCTGCTGCACACATGGTATGGCAGCAAAGTTCCTTGATTATTACGCTGGAATGAGAGTATAGTTCCTAGCCATATCGGCCTAGAAAATCGCAACTTTTCATTTTCCGTCAGTCTTAGTACACGATGTATCTACAGAAGAGTCAAGTTTTAAATAGAAAAATTATCAAAACTCTTTGGTCATTTTTGAGCGAGATGCTAACGGTCTAATCAGATTCAATGATCTATGCTAAGCTAAGCTAAAAGTGCTACCACCAGACCCGGAGATCGGCTGAATGGATTAGAAAATGGTAAAACTCAACTGTTTAACTCTTGGGGAGTTGGAAAATGAGCCTATTTTCAAAAATAGTGGAGTGTTCCTTTAAACATGGATGCGCAATGCGGTTGCCGTGCTGTATTAAAGCTTTAATCAGGATAAAACTGTATATTAAAAGCTAACATAAGCAGTAGAATTTACAAATAACAGCGTATCTAAAATTATGAGACAACAAACAAAATATATACCATTCTGAAACCTTCTGTAAGAGCCGTGCTTCCACAGGTTCTGCGCGATCCTCTTCACTAATATTCTCTGTGTCTCAATCGGGCTCAAATTGATAAGCAATATAGACGACGCCATGTTTACAATACAACCGGAGCACATGCCGCTGAGGCGAGGGGCGTGATGTTTGTGGACGTGCACTAGGCAGTTTAACGAATCACAACACTGGGCCAAGCTAACCAATCTGAGCCCATTGCGTATTTCTGAGGGAGGGGTTTCATAAAACCAGGAAATCATCAGAGCGTTCATAAGAGAAGGGACAGAGCAATGTAGAATAAAGGTAAGTTATGTGAAAAATGTGTTTCTTTAAAAACGAAGCATTAAAGGTGCACTAAGCAATTTTTGAAAAACACTTTTGACCACAGTGTCAGACCATGTCCCAAAACACACTTGCAGCCAATCAGCAGTAAAAAAAAAAGAAAAGAGGAAAATATTGGAGGAACACATTAAAAAGAAGGGTTACGATAAGGCAAGAGGTAGGACCCGTGTAAATATCGGAGCAGCTTTCCAGCGGTGGAGAGAACTCAAAGAGCAGGAAGGGCATGAATCAGACGCCAAGGTTGCGATGTTTCTTTGGCCCCGTTTACACTGCCAGTTAAATGTGACCCAATTCCGATTTTTTTGCTCATATGTGACACAGATCGGATCTGTTCTATGACAGTGTAAACAGGAAAAAAACGCATGCATTAGGATATAGAGAGATCGGATTCAGGCCTCATTCATATGTGGAAATAAATCGGATATAAATCGGATATGTGCCAATGCGACTGTCATGTAAACAGGCAGATCGGATTTTCTGAGGCATCGCGTTCTGTAAGTCATTAAAACTTGACAATGTGGTACTTCTCAGCGGTTTAAGGACGTTATATGGGACCCATGCTGGCAAAATGAGTGTAAATGCGCACAGGCTATTTTGAGCTACAGGCAAAAAAACATTTAAAAAAAAAGTTGATTTTAGTCGAATTTAAGGTTTTCACAAAAATTAGTTAATTAAGCCCTCGTTTAGCTATCCTAATGCTCCAAATAGTAATTAAACATCTAAAAGTATCTTTAATTGTATATTTTCTGAGAGGATTACCTTTTCTCCGCTCGCTTCTCGTGCTGACTGTCATCTGAAGAGAGCGCATAACGGCACCTGATCCCGCTAAATACACAGAATTACAGTATTTCAGTATTCAGGCAAACATAATCTGGTCTGTCTTAAGTGAACGCTTGGGGAACTGATGGAGAAAAACATCTGATGTGTAACTTTATATGATTCGTGCAGTAGGCCGTCTGTCTCAATGTTATCTATCAATAAAAGAAAAGAGTAGTTTTAATAATCAATTTATTTGTAATGAACACACTGAAGTGATTTTTACATTTGATAATTTGTTTTTCGTAGGCTATATGAATGCTTGTGTTTAGATGTAAAATGATAAAGGTAATGCATTATTTGTTTCTTTCTAGGCTATTTGTTAATTCATATGCTACAGGTTTTTGTTTTTTTTGCATCTGTTCTTATTTATAATAGGAAACATAAAATAAAAAAAAACAGCTATATTGTGATTATTAATATAGTAGCCTAATTATTAATAAGAAAAGAACGGGAGGAAAACTTTAATCTTTCTCAAAAAAATCATACATCATTTTGAAGGTCTTTTAATGGAGAATGTGAAAATAAAAACAAAAATAACTAATTTTTCAAATGTGCCGGACTGGTTTTGTCAGCACAGGTCACATTGTTCTCGGGAGGAAGCACGTGTGGAGGCACTAAATGACAACAGCGCATGCGGGATGTTTCAGATGGTATGGCAAGTGTAAACACATGAATCGGATATGGGTCACAATTGAAAGAACGGACAGCCAAAAAAAATCGGATATAGGCAACAAATCGGAATTGAAAATCAAGACCTGCAGTGTAAACGCAGCCTTTGTGATAGGTGAATAACGTAGATTTTGCTTTGTTTCACAAAACTTATCGGTGTTGGCTTTTGTTTGAATATGCTTGTGTGCCATATTCGCTCGTTTCCGCCGATCGTCGTTATGCCAGGGTTGTGTTGGTATGTGTGGGGCGGAGATATCAAAATTGGGACGAGGTCCTGTTGGGGTATGGGCATGTATGTTTTGGTGCTCTCAAATATCAACATCGTTTGGCAAAAATCGCTTAGCGCACATTTAACACGTTAAACTGCACCCCATAAACACAATCAAGCCTAGAAAAAAAAAAAAAAAAGTCAACCACCCCTTTAACTTTATGTTCCAATTGTTGTTAACAGACAAGCCACCAATTATCATGTCCTATCCTCAGTGCAGGGTTAGAGAGGAATAACAACTAAAATAAAAATAAAAAAGGAAAGAGGACAAGATTCCAAGCGAAAGTGTGGTATGTATTTACAATTCTCAACATAAAAGAATGGAAGAAAAAACAGAGACCCACTTACACACAGTATGTACACAGTATGGCAATCAAATATAAAATAACAACAAATAATATGTCCTGGGATGTAAAAATACTTTCATATTCTTTCTTGTTTATCTTTTTTCCCCGGGCATTGCAAAAAATTTTTTTTTTGCATGGTTTATGTTGGTCCCAAACTTGGGTTATAAAAACTATAACTATAAAAAAAAATTATGATTACTAGGAGTAATAACATCACAAAGAACACAAAAAGGGTCTCACATTTACACAACTTAAATTGTCTTCCTCCAGAATGAATGCACAACTGATTACTTTTCCTTTTTTTTTTGTAAACCTCCTGCAACACTGAGTAGCACTCCATATTTCAGGTCTCTTTGATATATGATACTATTCATTCTGAAGACCTGTGAGATACCTTTCTGCATTGTGAAGTCTCATGTAAATGATCACGTTTCCTTTAAGGTTGAAACTCTTCCCACACTGGGGGCAAGTGAAAAGTTTATCTCCAGTGTGAACCTCAAGATTTGCTTAGTTTCTGCAAGACTTTACACAGTGATTTAAGACTTCTCTCCAATGAGAGTTATTACATGATTCGTAAGTGTTTCCTGTCTGTGAATCTCCTACCACTTTGATGACAGTTTCTTGAGTGTATCCTCAAGTATTGAGCTATAGGAAAGAGGCTATATTATAACTTCTGCCGAACCTTCCACATTGTAGGCAGGTAAAAGGTCTCTCCAGTATGACTTCTCATATGAACTTTAAGGTTTCTATGTTGATTAACTTTTTCTCTCTGGTGTGAATTCTCATGTGCATGTTAAGCATCTCTCTTTTTGAGTGAAACTTATTCCACACTGTTGGCAGGTAAAAGGCTTCTCTCCAGTTTGAATTCTCATGTGGTAATTAAGATTTCCTTTTCAGTTGAAACTTTTTCCACACTGTTGACAGTTGAAAGGGCTCTCTCCAGTATGAGCTCTCACATGGACTTTAAGGTTTCCATGTTGATCAAAACTCTTTCCACAATGACGGCATGTGTACAGCTTTTCTCCAGTGTGAATTCTCATATTGACTTCCATGACCATGGCTTCCATGCTCATATTGGTTTCCATGCTGAATGAAACTCCTTTCACACTGAGGGCATATGTATGGCTTCCCTTCCAGTGTGAGCTCTCATGTGCCTGTTAAGGCTTCCTTTCTGAGTGAAATTCTTTTCACACTGCTGGCAGGTGAAAGGGCTTTCTCCAGAGTGAATTCTCATGTGGTCATTAAGATTTCCTTTTCGGTTGAAACTTTCCACACTGATGACAGGTAAAAGGGCTTTCTCCTGTATGAATTCTCATGTGGACTTTAAGGTTTCCATGATGATAAAAACTTTTGCCACACTGAGGGCAGGTGTAAGGCTTCTCTCCGGTGTGAACTGTCATGTGCCTGTTAAGGTTTGTTTTTTGATTGAAACTTTTTCCACACTGAAGTCAGGTGAAAGGGCTTTCTCCAGTGTGTACTCTCATGTGATCATTAAGGTTTCCTTTTCGCTTGAATCTTTTTCCACACTGTTGGCAGGTAAAAGGGCTTTCTCCTGTATGAATTTTCATGTGGACTTTAAGGTTTCCACGTTGATGAAAACCCTTTCCACACTGAGGGCATGAATATGTTTTTTCTCCAGTGTGAATTCTCATGTGTACTTCAAGCTTTTCATTTTGATCAAAACTCTTTCCACACTGTTGGCAGGTGAAAGGGTTTTCTCCAGAGTGAATTCTCATGTGTAATTTAAGATTTTCATTTTGATCAAAACACTTTCCACACTGTTGGCAGGTGAAAGGCTTTTCTCCAGAGTGAATTCTCATGTGTACTTCAAGCTTTTCATTTTGAACAAAACTCTTTCCACACTGATGGCATGTGAAAGAATTTTCCCTAGTGTGAATTTTCATGTGGACTTTAACCCTCTGGGGTCTAAGGGTGTTTTGGGGGCCTGGAGAAGTTTTTACACGCCCTGACATTTGTGCTTTTTTCAGTTGCTTATAAACATATAAATGGCTAAAGTCTAATAACACTGTAAACAGCACAAACTGGGCTACAATAATATGTTAGCAGCATTTATGTATATGGTTTTGTTTTTGAGAAAGAAACATTTATGCGTGGTTAGTGAAAAACTAAAATTTTGAAGTCACTGAAATAAGGCCATAAAAAACATACAGAACATTTGTTCACAAGACTTTTAGAACTGGATCTTGTAGCCTAGAGTTTTTGCTTCAAAATTATATGAAAATAATCTTGTTTACTTACTCACAGAAAACAATATATTGATTTAAATTTTCTAAGACACTTTTTGAATAGAAAAGGTCTATGCGAGAAGGCGTCAACCTTCACATTCACACCTGAGAAGACAAAGGCCCGCATAATGAGCTGCATAATGAGCTTCATAATGAGCCATTCAGGCAGGTATGTGACTGCGAGGGAAGAGTTACATGAAAGAATATGAGGACAAAATACATTTATATATTTTTTGTTTGTAGTTTATTAAGAATATATCTAGCTATCACACAAAATAACTTGAGATTCACTTGCGAGTGCAGTTAAATAGTTTATTAGGATCAATCAAAGCTGACTTTTTAGCATCATTACTCCAGTCACATGATCCTTCAGATCCTTCTTTATCATCACTTGTGTGCTATATAAAAGTTTTAATTTCTGTATATACTGACTCCAAGCTTTTGAATGGTATAGTGTATATTGTTACACTTGGAGTAAGACTGGAGTAATGATGCTGAAAATGTAGCTTTGTAGCTTAGTAGCTTAGTTTGTAGCTGTGTTCCAGGTTCCTGAGTGGGCTGCTTATTTGCATTGGCTCACTTTGCAACAGGTTCTTTTGCACTGTTATCCTCACATCTGAAATAAAAAGTAAGCATGCTGTTTACACAAACTACATTATTAACATTATTGTGATGGTCACTGATACTAGTACTAATTTATAGAAAAAAAGAACACAATTACCACATAGCACACATATTTTACCTTACAGTAAATAAATCAAATTAAAGTAACATCTGTAAAATGGTGAATGCACACTTACTCTGTATGATTGTGAATGGAGATGAAAACTGAACGAGACCAGCGCCCCCTTCCTTTGTGAGATGCAGGTGAAGGCGAGGGTATGTATTCACAGTCCTAAAAGAATGTTATAAACAATCGTCAGCATTTATTTTTCACAGTACCTTACAGAATGCCAATAACAAGAGCAGATATTCGCGAACAGAAGCTTAGTTACATTCATAAACAAGCATGCTTTGTATGTAGGCCTATACAATACAAAAACTATAGTTATAAACATCTATGGCTATATTCACAAACAGAGTATAGCTAAAGATTATAGAATACCCTTAAAGAGACTTTGGTATAGCCTATCACAGTAAAGTTTTGTCTAATCTTACTGTAACATTAAGCTATTAACATTATAACTCATATTACTTTTATATCATATTGCTGTCTATTTTAAAAAATACATTTTATATCTGAGAAACTAATTATTATTGTTTAGCACGTTATTAAAATCTATTTCTGAACAGAGTAGGCTATTAATAATAAACATGTTATAAACATACTTAGACTCGTAGCATTCATCATGTTACAGTGTACACTCATATTACTATTGTCACAATAACACGTTAACTAATGCAAAAAATAAACATTACTTACTCATCAGATTGATCTCCACTACTGGATGAAATATTGTTCTTCTTTTGAGGGAAGTCCTGCCTTTACTCAGCGCGTCGTCTTCCAGAAACGAACAGTAGCGATCTCCTCTTTGTTTATGTTTGGCGTCTCCATGAGCGCGTGTCTCACGTGGATATTTACATATGAACGGCCGCGAGCCGCGAGGGGGCGGGATCGCATTAGAGATAATGAGTTAGACGGGAAAGACTGAACATCGTGTTGGTTTCATACGGATTGCTTTATCACAGAATATTTGTTTTCGATATGACTTACTTCATTTAAAAGAAGACACTTCAAGCTTTCTATAGATATAACTCCCATGTCTCTGTGTTGAGTCTTCGCTGAGTTACACTTCATTTTAGTGACGCGTTTCTAAAAGCAGTTCGTGGAGACGGAGAAGACAGAGAGCGCACCCTGTTTGTTTTCTTTATTCTTCAAAAGCACAAAGTTTAGTTGTTATTATGAGTGTATACAAATAAAAGTAGACCCCTTACAGATTCGAATGGTGTATTGCTCTTATCTGTACGATCAAAAATGACAGAGTAATTCAAGCTCATTTCGGCCTTAAGAGGAAAATCTGCCACAAAATGCGTATCCGCGTTGGTCGACCCCAGAGGGTTAAGGTTTACATGTTGATGAAAACTCTTTCCACACTGAGAGCAAGTGTAAGGCTTCTCTCCAGTGTGAATTCTCTTGTGCCTGTTAAGGTTTGTTTTTTGATTGAAACTTTTTCCACACTGTAGGCAAGTGAAAGGGCTTTTACCTGTATGAATTCTCATGTGTACTTCAAGCTTTTCATTTTGATCAAAGCTCTTTCCACACTGATGGCATGTGTAAGGCTTTTCCCTAGTATGACTTCTCAAGTGCCTATTGAGAACCACTTTTTGAGTGAAACTTACTCCACACTGTTGGCAGGCGTATGGCTTCTCTCCAGTGTGAATTCTCTTGTGCCTGTTAAGGCTTCCTTTTTGAGTGAAACTTACTCCACACTGCTGGCAGGTGAAAGGGCTTTCTCCAGTGTGTACTCTCATATGGTAATGAAGGTTTACTTTGCGGTTAAAATGTTTTCCACTCTGTTGGCAGGCAAAAGGGCTTTCACGTGTATGAACTTTCATGTGTACTTCAAGCTTATCATTTTGATCAAAGCTCTTTCCACACTGAGGGCATGTGTACGGCTTCTCCCCAGTATGAACTTTCATGTCCCTATTGAGAATACCTTCTTGAGTGAAACTTACTCCACACTGTTGGCTGGTGAAAGGGTTTTCTCCAGAGTGAATTCTCATGTGGACTTTAAGGTTTCCTTTTCGGTTGAAACTTTTTCCACACTGCTGACAGGTAAAAGGGCTTTCTCCTGTATGAATTTTCATGTGGAGTTTAAGGTTTACATGTTGATGAAAACGCCGCCCACACTGAGAGCATGTGTAAGGCTTCTCTCCAGTATGAATTCTCATGTGCCTGTTAAGGTTTGTTTTTTGATTAAAACTTTTTCCACACTGTTGGCAGGTGAAAGGGTTTTCTCCAGAGTGAATTTTCATGTGTACTTCAAGCTTTTCATTTTGATCAAAACTCTTTCCACACTGATGGCATGTGAAAGAATTTTCCCTAGTGTGAATTTTCATGTGGACTTTAAGGTTTACATGTTGATGAAAACTCTTTTCACACTGAGAGCATGTGTAAGGCTTCTCTCCAGTATGAATTCTCATGTGCCTGTTAAGGTTTGTTTTTTGATTGAAACTTTTTCCACACTGTAGGCAAGTGAAAGGGCTTTTACCTGTATGAATTCTCGTGTGTACTTCAAGCTTATCATTTTGATCAAAGCTCTTTCCACACTGATGGCATGTGTACGGCTTCTCCCCAGTATGAACTTTCATGTCCCTATTGAGAATACCTTCTTGAGTGAAACTTACTCCACACTGTTGGCTGGTGAAAGGGTTTTCTCCAGAGTGAATTCTCATGTGGACTTTAAGGTTTCCTTTTTGGTTGAAACTTTTTCCACACTGCTGACAGGTAAAAGGGCTTTCTCCTGTATGAATTTTCATGTGGAGTTTAAGGTTTACATGTTGATGAAAACGCCGCCCACACTGAGAGCATGTGTAAGGCTTCTCTCCAGTATGAATTCTCATGTGCCTGTTAAGGTTTGTTTTTTGATTAAAACTTTTTCCACACTGTTGGCAGGTGAAAGGGTTTTCTCCAGTGTGAATTTTCATGTGTACTTCAAGCTTTTCATTTTGATCAAAACTCTTTCCACACTGATGGCATGTGAAAGAATTTTCCCTAGTGTGAATTTTCACGTGGACTTTAAGGTTTACATGTTGATAAACTCTTTCCACACTGAGAGCATGAGTAAGGCTTCTCTCCAGTATGAATTCTCATGTGCCTGTTAAGGTTTGTTTTTTGATTGAAACTTTTTCCACACTGTAGGCAAGTGAAAGGGCTTTTACCTGTATGAATTCTCGTGTGTACTTCAAGCTTATCATTTTGATCAAAGCTCTTTCCACACTGATGGCATGTGTACAGCTTCTCCCCAGTATGAACTTTCATGTCCCTATTGAGAATACCTTCTTGAGTGAAACTTACTCCACACTGTTGGCTGGTGAAAGGGTTTTCTCCAGAGTGAATTCTCGTGGACTTTAAGGTTTCCTTTTCGGTTGAAACTTTTTCCACACTGCTGACAGGTAAAAGGGCTTTCTCCTGTATGAATTTTCATGTGGAGTTTAAGGTTTACATGTTGATGAAAACTCCGCCCACACTGAGAGCATGTGTAAGGCTTCTCTCCAGTATGAATTCTCATGTGCCTGTTAAGGTTTGTTTTTTGATTGAAACTTTTTCCACACTGTAGGCAAGTGAAAGGGCTTTTACCTGTATGAATTCTCGTGTGTACTGCAAGCTTATCATTTTGATCAAAACTCTTTCCACACTGATGGCATGTGTAAGGCTTTTCCCTGTTGTGAATTCTCATGTGGTACTTAATGTTTCCTTTTCGACTGAAACTTTTTCCACACTGTTGGCAGGTAAAAGGGTTTTCTTCTCTATGAATTTTCATGTGAGTTTTAAAATTTCCATGTTGATCAAAACACTTTCCACACTCAGGGCATGAGTAAAGATTATCTCCATTGTGAATTCTCATATGCCTGTTAAGGCTTCCTTTTTGAGTGAAACTTGCCCCACACTGTTGGCAAGTGTAAGGCTTCTCTCCTTTGTGAATTCTCATGTGGACCATGAGGTTTCCTTGTTGATAAAAACTCTTTCCACACTGTTGGCAAGTGTAAGGCTTCTTTCCAGTGTGAATTCTCATGTGGGCTTTAAGGTTTCCATGTAGAGTGAAATGCTTTCCACACTGAAAGCAGGTTAAATAACTTCTAGTTCCTATTGCTTTTTTAACTCTTTTTCGTGAGGAAGCTCTTTTAGTCTGTGAGCAATTGAAAGACTTTTCTTCAGTTATAAAATCATGATGGTTCTCATGCTGATCCTTCTCTTCCATTTCATTCAGAACTTCATTCTCCACTTTAATTGCTGTCAGGTCTAATGCTAAAAAACAGACAAAAACATGTAAAAACATTAAAACCAACAAAATTTGTACAACCTCATATTCACTTAGCTACTGAAAGAGGTATTGCATGTAATCTCAGACAATCTTTTAAATTTTGTTTCAGCATTTTTTAACTGATCGGTATTGGCTATTAATATTTTTGTTAGTTTTAGTTTAGTTTTTATTTTGTGAACACATTTTTATCTAGTTTTTATATAGTTTAGTCTCGGTTTTAATTTAAGTTTAGCAGAATCAACAGATCACTTCCAGAGCGAAGGCCAAAGAAAGACGTAGGCATAACTTAACTTAGTGAGGCAAACGTTTAGCGACACAATATTAACGCATGCTGAAACGCATAAATCTACACAAGTTGCGATAATGTAATCTAATGGTGTGTTGAGATATTAATATGAAAATAAATGTAGCCTAATTTCGTTATATTAGATGTCTTTTTTCTTATTTAACCATAATCATGGTATTGTCGTGTCTTGCTCACTTTTCCATGAACAGCCGCGCATAAATCATCTAATGAATTATGACTAATGACTAATGAAATTCAATAATAACGACAATCGCAGTAAAGGCTCATATTTGAATATGTTCTTTTCTTTATTTATGAAGAATTATAAGCATGTGTATGATGTGATTTAGCCTATGCATATTTGTTCTAAAGTTTGGCAGAGTGATCACGAGATGCTAGAACAAGTTTTGTATTGTTTACAGAAAGGCACGTTCTCATCTTTTTTTTCTGTTAATTATCACGTTGCTCTGCGTGTCTGTTTTTCGTCAAAGCACCAACTTAGAATGCCTAATGTTGGTTTGATTGCTTGTGTTACACGAGAATGAATAAGTTTGCCTACCTGATGTTGTAGATTAATGCGTGTGCGGTTCGGGTCGCGACTCGCGGTCTTTATGTCAAACGGTTCTGGTCTGGTACAGAATTAAATTAGTGCTGCTGTGGGATAACGGGTCGGGTGTTCTGTTAAGTACTGCTGGTGCACGTTTAGCAAACAGGACCGGTGCAGGACTCTGCTTTAAACCGCTTTGCGTCTCTCCGTCAGATAACCCAATGTGTGTGATGCGCCATTTACAGGTATTTCCCTAAACTGTCACACAACTCAAATATTTTTCCGCCAAGGGGTGAGAACGTAATGATTATGAAAACGATTGTTATTTTTTGTTAATTATTATTTTATTTCAGTTAGTTTTTCAATAACTATCAGTCAATAAATGGGAAAAAAGTAACTCGCGTTACTTTTTTGAAAAAGTAACTCAGATATTTTCTTGTAAATTAAAAAGTAATGCGTTACTTTACTAGTTACTTGAAAAAAGTAATATTATTACGTAACTCGCGTTACTTGTAATGCGTTACCCCCAACACTGGTAGCCGGCGACACTAACCAGACCGATAAACAAACACAGACCGGAAGTTAACTTCGGGCCGGGCCGGGCGCGTGCACCCGATGAAACCGTCTATATACTTTGAGGAAAAGTAATTAAGAAACTCCGATAAATCATATACAGTTGCATCTCAAAAAATGTAAATATCATGAAAAAGTTAGAAAAAGTGAAAGTTTTTTGTAACATTTTAAAAAGTGAAACTTTCATATATTCTAGATTCATTACATGTAAAGTAAAACACTCAAGTTTTTTGTTTTAATTTTGATTAGATCTTACAGCTCATGAAAGTCAAAAATGCAGTATCTCTAAGTATTAGACTATTTCCTAAGATCAATCAAAAAAATGATTTGCAAAACAGAAAAGTTCAAGTTCTTTAAAGTATGTTCATTTATGCACTCAATACTTGGTCGGGGCTCCTTTAGCACAAACTCCAGCATCAGTGAGGTGTGGCACTATTGAGCCTTCAGGTCGTCTGTATTGTCAGATCGACTGTTTCTCATCTTTCTCTTGAAAATATCCCATAGATTCCATATGAGGTTCAGGTCAGGCATGTTGGCTGGCCAATCAAGCACAATAATATCATGGTCAGCAAACCACTTGGAAGTGGTTTTGGCAGTGTGGGCAGGTTCTAAAGTCCTGCCGGAAAAGGAAATCAGCATCTCCATAAAGCTTGTCAGCAGAAGGAAGCATAAAGTGCTCCAAAATCTCCTGGTAGACAGCTGCGTTGACTTTGGACTTGATAAAACACAATGGACCAACACCAGCAGACCGTCACGGCACCCCAAATCATCACTGACCTCGGACACTTCACACTGGGCTTCAAGCAGCTTGGATTCTGTGCCTCTCCAGTCTTCCTCCAGACCTTGATTTCCAAATAAAATGCAAAATTTACTTTTATCTGAAAAAACGACTTTGGACCACTGAGCAGCAGTCCAGTTCATTTTCTCCTTAGCCCAGGTAAGATGCTTCTGACGTTGTCTCTGGTTCAGAAGTGGCTTGGTAGCCCTTTTCCTGAAGACGTCGGAGCGTGGTGACTCTTGATGCACTGACTCCAGCTTCAGTTCACTCCTTGTGAAGCTCTCCCAAATGTTTGAATCGGCTTTGCTTGACAGTATTCTCAAGCTTGCAGTCATCCCTGTTGCTTGTGCACCTTTTCCTACCCAATTTCTTGCTTCCAGTCAACTTCGCATTTAAAGCAGCTTGACCTTAAAATAATGTCTCTAAAATTATTTCAGAGGTAGAACAACTCTTAACTGGACAAATTCTACTGCTGCTGCTACCGGAGCAGCCTAATAGCAGCTAAAACCACACTCTAAGTTTGACGTTCGGGTAGGTACACACAGCCCCGCCCATCCCATGCCAGCTGCGACCTGCTTTACGGCTTACGTCGCATATTTTACTCGTCATATTTTACACTCGGTGGCGTGAGCTGAAAGAGGCAACGGGTTGTAAAACGGATGGAGCACTAGCCTTCCTGCTACTGGATTTGTAAGTCTTATATGTACATTTTTGCCCACGGGGAAGCTTATACAGCGACAGTATTTACGACACCGGTAACAGACAATTGCGCTTATCAAACACATAGGGGAACTGTCAGCAGATGTTACATAGTGCTGCTTTAATATGCTTTGATACAGCACTCTGTGAACAGTCACCCCTTTCAGTAATGACCCTCTGTGACTTACCCTCTTTGTGGAGGGTGTCGGTGTCAATGATTGTCTTCTGGACCACTGCCAAGTCAGCAGTCTTCCCCATTATTGTGGAGATATCCGGAATTTATACTGTATGGATGGTCATTTAATTGAACTCAAATGTAAATATTCTAATATTTTGAGATACTGGACTTTTGACTTTCATGAGCTGTAAGCTCTAATCATCAAAATTAAAACAAAAAAAACTTTTAAAATGTTTTTTTACTTTACATGCAATGAATCTAGAATATATTATTTTTTTTTAAATAAGTTACAAAAAAAGAACTTTCACGATATTCTAATTTTTGAAGATGCACCTGTATTGTCGTAGTCCTGTGTTTATTAGTCATGTTGAATCAATGAAAGCAGTTAAATCTTCTGTTTATTCAGCTACCGCTATAGGGATTTCCTGGATTCCTTCTGCGAGGCGTATTTGGAGTTTCTGCGCGAGAGCGCCCTCTGGCCTTCGGATGGAGATTTACTACTGATCACAGAACCGTGCTTCACTGACAAGATGCACGCATGAATATCGCAGCTTTTGCCTAATATCGATTGCAATATAATTTCGATATATCGTGCAGCACTAATCCATACTGGCGTTTCCACTGCGTTTCAGAAGACAACTCAGTCCACACTACACGACCGAAAACGCATGTTGCGTATCCATTCATGCACACTGTAGCATCATGCTACATAAGACAATTTATAAGATTTATACTAAGCATTTACTAAAAACTCACTTTAAACCACCATTGAGTGTTTGTAATAACTTCCGATTGCGATCTAATGTGTTTTGGCCATACAATGTTGCTGAAAAGTTATTTGTAGCCTTTTATATCAAGTTGATTGTTATACTTGTCTAGCATTTCTCATTTAAACACACTGTATTATGAAAATATGCAGAATCACACGAAAATCACATACAAATCACTTACTATTGTAATCGTGTTTATTCGCTTCATGTTTCGTCTGTAGAAATGTTTTCTTATGAACAGAATTGTGTGGAAGTGTGGAGACAGGGCGGGTTATGAACACATAATATGAGTTATAATTTGAACAATGTAATCTTGGTCAAATTGGTTTCATAAAATTGGTATCGAAAAAAGTATTGTTCAGGAACCGGTATCGAAGTCAAGGTATTGGTATCGATATCGATTTTTTTTTAACAATACCCAGCCCTACCTGTGACTAAGTGACTAATAAAATTGATCGACTAAGCCTTATCTTGTAGACTAACATTTAGTCGACTGTTAGGGGGCAGCCCTAGTGTTCTCATACAGTCTGTTTTAAAAGCGCCGTTTCTTTCCGCTTTTTGCGCATAAATATTATTTAGAACATTTATGAAACTCTTCATATTGTTTAATGAAGGAAAACATCGATTTATCGCCCATCCCTTCTGAAGAATAGTTTTAAAAACAAATATTATGCATTTACTTGATTATTTGTATTGTTTTTTGTTGTTAGTTTTTATATTGTTCTTGGTGCTAGCATTCATAATTGTATTTTGTGTTTGACTCCGAGAGTAAGGAAGTTTTTAACTAATTTTATTTAACCTTTATTTAACCAGGCAAGTTAATTAAGAACAAGTTCTTATTTTCAATAACAGCCTGGCAATTACATTTTGATCTCTGTTAACAGATTGAAACAACTCTATTGGCTTTTTATTTTTGTATTTCTATGATTGAATAGCATCAATAAAAAGAGGTAAACTAAAAAAAATAATTTTAACCAGTGGTTCTTCAGATTTTTCTTTCAGATGTTCATGTAATAACATTTTCCCTCCCAGTCAAGAAAACAGCATTTCCTCACTACACGTAGGGGTTTAACGGTACACAAACATGATGGTTCGGTACGTACCTCGGTTTTGACGTCACTGTTTAGTATAGTTTCAGTACAGCATTTTTTTAATTATTAGTTATTTATTATTTAGTCATTTAGCAGACGCTTTTGTCCAAAGCGACTTACAAATGAGGGCAATAGAAGCAATCAAAACCAACAAAAGAGCAACAACATGCAAGTGCTATGACAAGTCTTGGTTAGCCTAACGCAGTACACGTAGCAAGCTATTTTTTATTATTTTTTTTATAAAGAAAACAAGTAGATAGAATATAGAAAAAAAAATGTAGTTTTTTTTTTTTTTAAGAAACAAGTAGATAGAATAGAAAAAAAGACAGCTAGTGTTAGTTTTTCAAGAACAGCTAGCAGTTACAGAATAAATATGCAGTTGATAGAGGGTCAAGTGTGTGTGTTTTTTTTAAATAAAAAGATAATTAAACAATGGTTTACTGAACAAATTGCTTTTCCTTTAAATAAATTCAATTACAATTTTCTTAAGGATAAAATCTACCTCAGCTTTTGCTCTAAACTATAGGGAGCCCTTTTACGTTACTATAAGGTTACAATTAACAACAGGGTGTGTGTTGCAGGTGTGTGTTGGAGCTGGTTGGAGCTAAAGAGTTTAAGACCACTGTTCTAAATGATACAATTTCTATTTGTTGTTGAATTATAATCATTTACACAGTGGCTGTTATAACTAGTTTTATAAAAAGGTTTATTTAAACATTAAATAATTAAGACATCACTAACCGGTAAAGTCAAATATAATTAAGTATAGCCTAATATTTCCCAAAATGCTCTTCACTAGACTTAATTTCTCTATCAAATAACAAGCTGTGGACACTGATTACTTGCCTGAGGTAGGCTAAATGAAATGCTACGTGACATTTTGTTTACAAGCTGTTTTAATGACGTCTTTCCGCAATTGAATCACTGATTGAGCGATTACATGAGATGTTCATTCAAGTACACTGCCGCTCAAAAGTTTGGGATCAGTAAGATTTTTAAGGGAGTCTCTTCTGCTCATCAAGGCTGTATTTATTTGATCAAAAATACAGAAAAAAACCCCAGTAATATTGTGAAATCTAATTGCAATTTCTAATATTGGTTTCCTATTTTAATATACTTTACAATAGAATGTATTACTGTGATGCAACGCTGTATTTTCAGCATCATTACTCCAGTCTTCAATGTCACATGATCCTTCAGAAATCATAATAATATGCAGATTTATTATGAGTGTTGAAACAGTTGTGCTGCTTCATATTGTTTTTAAGAACGTGATACTTTTTCTTTGATTCTTTGATGAATACAAAGTTAAAAATAGCAGCATTTGTTCAAAATAGAAATCTTTCCTAACAATATAAGTCTTTACTATGGCTTTTTATTCACTTAACACATCCCTCCTGAATAAAAGTGTTAATTTCTTTAAAAAAAAAAAAACATGTACTGACCCCAAACTTTTGAATAGCATTGTATATTGTAACAATTTATTTTTTAAATAAATGCTGTTCTTTTTAACTTTTTATTAATCAGAGGATCCTGAAAACAATATCACAGGTCCCCCCCCCCCCCCAAAAAAAATGAAGCAGCACAACAATGTTTCCAACATTGATTATAAATCAGCATATTAGAATGATTTCTGAAGGATCATGTGACACTGAAGACTGGAGTAATGATGCTGAAAATTCTGCTTTGATCACAGGAATAAATTATATTTTGAAGTATATTAAAATCAGAATGTATCAATGACAAAGGGTTCTAAAAATATGTCTTATAAAAAAAGTGTTCCTGTGGCTCAATTTAGCCGAGTCAGTGGGTAAGATCTGACTGAATCTGATTCAAACCCATGTTAAATTTTAAAGATAATTTACCTATTATAAAAACTAATTTAAGATAAGAGATTAAGATTATTTTTATTTGTCACATACACAATTACATAGAGAGTATATAACCAGCAGTGAAATGTATTCTCTGCATTTAACCCATCCTAAGTGAACACACACCCGGAGCAGTGGGCAGCCATGTTACAGCGCCCGGGGAGCAGTTGGGGGTTCGGTGCCTTGCTCAAGGACACCTCAGTCGTGGTGTTGAAGGAGGATACTCCCCCCACCAACAATCCCTGCCGGACCTGAGATTCGAACCCACAACCTTCCGCTTACAAGTCCGACTCGCTATCCATTAGGCCACGACTGCCCCACAAAGTTTAACAATCAAATTTCCTTTTTCAAACAGTCTCATTTATTTGGTAACACTTTACTTGAAGGGGTGTGCATAAGACTGACATGACACCTTCATAATCATGACATGACATGTCATGTCATTAAGTGTCATTCGCTCAGTTATGTCATTTTTAATGCAAAGATGACATTATTTGACCTAACCTAACCCTACCCATACCTCTAACCCATAACAAAGACATCTCAAACAATGTCATCTTTGCATTAATTAAAAAATGACTGAGCAAATTACACTTAATGACAGTTGTCATAAACATGCATAAAAAACCTTCATATTCATGACATGTGTCATGTCATGAATATGAAGGTGTCATGTCAGTCTTATGCACACCCCTTCAAGTAAACTGTAACCAATTATTTTCTTAAAGCTAACGTTCAGGTGGGATATGTCCTGGGAGAAAAAACAGTTTTGGTGCTCAGTGATCTGTAGCGCCGGCCAGAGGGCAACAGTACAAAGAGAGAGTGAGCTGGGTGTGAGGGGTCCAGAGTGACTTTCTTAGCCCTTTTCCACACTCTAGAGGACCAAATGAAGATTAAATTTCAATCTTTAATTGTTTGCATTTCTAAAACAATGTGTTGAACACCAAAGTTGTAAACTTCCCAAAAACAGACTAAACAGAGAGTTAAATTAAATAAAATAAACTGAATTAGAATGACGAAATCAATGTCACTGAAACTAATGAACATTTTAGTCAAAAGATTCTCGGCATGGTAGCTTTTCTGCAATGTTGAACAGGCCATTTCCAGGTGGAAAGATATATTTGATTATAATGTGAAGAAAAGTAGGGCTGGGCGATATGGGCAAAAATTCATATCTCAGTTTTTTGGGGCCGATTTGCAATATACGGTATATATCTCGGTATTTCCTTTTTTTTTATCTGTATTTTTTTTATCTGTATTTAATATACAGTACATATTTTTTACTTATAAGTTTACTTAACTTACATTTTATTTAAACAATACATATTAAAGGCTATGAAAACTAATAAAGAGAATGTAACAATGTAAGCCTATATATGTTCAAAAAGGGTCAAAATCACATTTAATTGTAACATTACAATCTAAAAACAAAAATAATGCTTTTAAAGCACAAGTTAAATTCACTAAACTAAAATTGAAAAGAAATAAGAACAAAAGCACAGAGTTGTATTGATTACCCCATTACAGTCACTTTACAGTTAATGCTATCATAAAAATACACTTACTTGTAGGTTTTAAAATAACTACAAATGTTTCGGTGAAATATATTTTTTTTTAGTCAGAATTATTGTGCTCCTATTTCATTGCGATCTGTCTGATTGTCTGTCTTCTGCTATATGTTTCAGATGCGCTCGTATCAAACTACTGTATATCGATATAGACAGTATTGCCTCATACCGTATCGCTTATAAAGAATACATCAATATATCGTAAAAACTCGATATACGGCTCAGCCCTAAAGAAATACATTGAAAATGAAAACCAACCTGTTTGTTCCTCGAAATCTTCTTGTTTGAGACTGAAAACTTCTTCAATCCTGAAGTCTTCAGTCTCCTCTTTAATAAACGCCATGTTTCTGTCATGATTAAGATGAGAATAATTAACAAAGAAAAACAAAAATAAATCTCCTTAAGACAAGTAATCAGGGCAAGACAAACAAACCGCTCAAAACAAGCTTCACAAAACCAAAGAACACAAATTATATATAAGTTAATAACATGACTTATCATTGTTATTTATTCCACGTTTTTAAGCAAACTCTTGCAGGGTTTGTTTTCTACACGTTTGTGTTGTTCAGCGCTGATTCAATCGAAACAGAAGCATTTTGCTGTAAAATAGACTCGGTTTAGTTGTTAAAGAGCTGTTTCTCCATCACTACTTGTTAGGGAGCGAGTTCATGTTTACTATCAAGTGATTCACGACACAACTTTACTGTTACTCGTCCACAGATGCGCTTAACTTACACAAAGTAATGATTTTTAACGTTAGGTAAAGTATTACGGCGTTATATTCAATAACAGTTTATTCATATCACTGTTTCCTATCAAATAACCTGGTTAATCATTTAAACACTTGAGATGATTAAAAACACAAACCTCTCTTCAGCCGAGAGTCACAGACGCACGGAGCGCGCGCAGCCTTGTGACGTCATGACGTCAAACCAAAATAAAAGTCTTCTCAGAATCAGAATGAGAATGAGCTTTATTGGCCAGGTATTTATTAGATAAGTGTGGTGTCTCCACACCATTATAGAAATTCACACACAGAAACACATTAAAAACGATAAGATAAAGGATTAACTCAAGGAATGAATCACAGATTCCCAAAGCCCTTAATACCTTTCCCCCCCCAAAAGCTTAGTTTCTACCCACCATACAGTTACCAACACTGCAGAAATATGGCATTATGGTATTTATTATTAATGTCACTGTTCTTATAAGTTATTTATATTAAATACTGGGGTACTATAAAGGAAGTAAGCCACTTTTATAGAGATTGTTTAGTTTCACATATTTAAGATATTTTTTCATTAAAAACACTATAATTTATTATTATTATTATTATTATATTATTATTATTAGTCTTCTTGTTGTGTAAACCATAAAGTAAAATAAAAATATTTCTAATAAACTGTAATTCAAGTATTAATTGAATAATTCCCAGCCTGCAGTATAATGTAATATTAATGTTGTTAAGTGCATTTACAATATCATCCCAGCCGGCATTTCAACGTTGATTCACCGGTGAATCAACGTCAGGTACCATGGTTGAATCAACGTTGGATTATGTTTCGATTTTGCAAATTGGATCAACGTTGATATTGTGACGTTGTTTCACTGTGAAATCATGACGTTGTTTCACCGTTGAAATCGTGACGTTGTTTCACCATCTTACCTTCAGCATTGGTGAATTAAGGTCGTTCTGTAGACGTTGGATTAACGTTGAATTATGTGTTGATTTTGAAAATTGAATCAACGTTGATAACACGACGTTGTTTCACCGTCGTACTTTCAACATGAATGAATACACAACTGTAACGTTACATTCAATTAGAACCTAGTTTGCATTTAGATCAACACTGTACACATAAATAAAGCTTAAAAATCAAATGACTGGCAGCAATGGCTTTACAATCAACTTCAATAAACTACCACACGCTGAAAATGGTAAAACAGCAGTTTTATTTTGGAAACATACAGTATAAAACAGATGAAAATAATCCCAAACTTTAGCTTGCAGTGCTTGGATGTATTGTTAAAAACCTGTAAAATCCAAATACAACATTTAAAGACTCAAAGTGTTTGTACCATAACATGCATATTTTGCGCTGCACTTGCAAGAGAAACCCTTGAACTTCTTTTGACTGAAACCAGTTGATCTTTTATTTTGGTGGAAATCTATAGTTTCTGTGAAAACATGTTTTACTAATGTGTCTCATTACAAGAGATTTGTACATTTGTGCAGTGAAAATGTGTTGAACAGTTTGAGAATGGAACCAGCAACAGAAACCATGTCGGTGGTAAAGGATAGGACTGTCTGAGTTTTGTCGACAGCCAGAGGAAATTCTTTACGCAGGAAAAACGCTGCCTTGAATGAAATGCATTTAATATTTTAAGTAGAAATGTTTCTTCAAATTCTGATAAAATGTTAGAACCAACTGCCTTGTGCATATAGCGTGGTTGTGCTTTGGGTGATCCTTGAAAGAGTCCCAGCTCTAGGTCCTTTCTGATGCCGTGTCCTCCTCTCTCTCTCACACTTGTGCACTTTCTGTACTGTCCTGTATGTATAAATAACAAAAACACCAAAAATAAATACTCATAAAATATCAACTTTGATATTGTGAAATATCTTTAACTGAAAATTGAATGCAAAACAAATCATATACAATATTTTCACTTTAAGTTCAATAACAGTGGGGTTGGAAACAAAGTGCACAACACTATTCATTAAACACCTATTTAATGTATTCAGATGAAAGTTTGCAATATTAAATTATTCACAAGCAGTTTTTTCAGAGCCCCCAGTTACACTGTTTTAATCAGAATCCTAACTATACAGTGTATTTAGTAAAACAAGTAAAACCAAATAAAGTACATTTTTATTAAACTAAGTAAAATCAAAACCTTTCACAAAAGGTGAATGAATCTCTTCCAGAAGTGACAGTGCAATGTAGCAGATGAACAATTCCTTACCAAACTGCCAATAAACAGCTGGATCCTTGATTAATCTACAAGGGGAAAGAAGAAATGGTTCACTGAAAAGTTCTTAAAAAGCAGCTTTTCGTTTTATACCATTCCTTTAAAACAGTGGTTCTCAAACTTTTTATATCAAGTACCACCTCAGAAAATATTTGGCTCTCCAAGTACCACCATAATGACCAACATTAAAATACAGTAGCGTAGTAGGCCCAACTATTCAGCTACAGCTCTGCACAGTTCAAAACGAGGCAGTTTTATTCCTAATAAGAATATTTATTGTTGTCAGCCACTTTAACATTGTAAATACAGTTTGAACATTAACACTGCACGGTGCTTACATACAGGTAAATACAAAACTTAAATAATGATTAAATTAAAATGTGTTGTACCAAAAGTTAAATAAAAACTGTACTATACTTAAAAAAAAACGTAAACTCAAATAAATATTAAATTAAAATGTATTAACATTAATTTATATTTAATTTAGTGATTCCTCTGCGTAGCACTAACTTAGTGGTACTCATACCACACTTTGAGAATCACTGAAACAATCTTAATTAATTTAAATTTGCGATTATGATATTCAGAAAACATGAACAGAGTATGTTATCTTTGAGACTAGTTTTGTCTGGAATGCGGTCCAGACCACCTCCTGAGGGTTTGAGCGATCGGATTTAAATCCGTCTCAAAAGTATGTCGGAGGGCATTTACACCTGGTCTTTTCACATCCGATCAGAGAAAACGTATGAGGTGGCCAGGTGTAAACAGGCCCTGACAGAGTCAATGCAGCCTAATTGATCATTTCTGAATATTATCTGGTTTTTAAATCCCAACTGAGCAGGCCAAAGGTGACAATGGCAGGGAACACAAACTCAGGTGACCGTAGTGGAAGAAAAACCTTGAGAGAAACCAGATTTAGTTGGGAGACCATTTCTCCTCTGGCCTCAATGAACACTGTGCAATTTAAGATTCAAGGCTGTATCACAAAAAATAATGGCATGCTTGTAATGGCATGCTTGTATTTCTTACGAAAACCCACCAGTACCACTGACTCAAATTAGAAAACATTAAATAATGTAAACAAGCTTACCATTGTGAATCAAACTAAGGTAAGGAGATAGTTTTGAACACTGGCTGTTATGTACTTGCTCAGAAATTGATTTTGGATCATTTTTAGCCAAAAACTGTACATATAGTAACCAATAGAACTGTAAACCAAGTATGCAGTTCAAAATGCCAAGTATGCATATGTAAGAATTAGTTCTTTTCAGAGAATCGAGTCTTAAAGATTCGATGTTGATTTGATTCAAAATTTATAGCTTACACTTCATCAACTATTCGTCCAGCGTAGTAGAATTTTGTGTATCTTACAATTTCTGTTTTATTCCATGGCCAATGATAATAACACAAAAACTGGTATTTTGTTAACTATGAGCAAGGTAACAAAGATCTGGGCAACTGCATTTTGACCTGGAAAACACTCAACCCACTTTATTTATGTTAACAGTCAGAAAGACAATATTTTATCCTTTTGACACAGAATCAGCTCCATCATGATATGCTGAAAAGAAAGTTAGATGTGGGGTGGACAGAGCAAGCGTGCTTGCTTTGTCTTCCCATGTTATGTGCTGCGCAAGTGTGGCACTGTTTTTCTTTCTGCCACAACAATGACCTAGGTACTGACCAGGAAACTTAGCCAAATTCATCCATGGTCATTATTTTACTGGACATAATTTGCCCTGTGGGCCCACATATTAAAATTTGCATGCAGCTATTTTGGTAAAATAATTGATTTGCCTCTTCTTTCACTCCACAACACCATCATTCATACTTTTTCACACTCTTTCACACCCCCCTTTTGGCCAAAACCTATTTTTCTCTGTGAGACCTCAGCTGATTGTGAACTGAATGGTTTTAGCTGTGGAATGCCACGGATTCTGAATAGGATAACATTAACTTTTTTCGTTAGACTCTACTGAGCGTAGACCTGGTCGCATTCCACATAGTTTCTAAATGTCATATTATGCAACTGGACAATGTCCATCACCATAATGTTTAATTTAACACCGCAGTATAAACCTTTTTGTTTTTTCTAACAAAAATCTAATAGATTAATTGGTTTAGAATAATTGGCTATTGAGAGAGCCAATTGTAATTTCTCAAATGTCACTTTTTGTCTAATTTAAAGTTTAATCAAATACTTTGTTATTGCTAATGAGCTACTTTGAGAAGAGGATTGGAGATCTCTGCATAATCTAGGATCCATGGCCATCAACATTTCCATCTTGTTATCCCCAGTGATGACAGCATATGGGATTTCATGATTTTGGACCACTGGAGTTAAATTTATTTACTGTTATTATTTTATTCAATCTAGCCCTTGTAAATTACCATTAAACAAAATGGAGTGACCAATATTTTTATTTTATCAGCCATATTTTTTCAATTAGACATCTTGTCTACCCTTTTTTTTCTTTCTTTCTTTTCCCCAAAGAGTTCAGCATTGTTGTCAATAATTCAGTTGTGCATTTTCCCTTAGTTGGTTAATGAAATAGCCTTCACTATGCCAAATCCAGCTCCATATTTATCTGATTGGTGAGTCAAGCACCCACTTCTGTCTGTCAAAATTCCTTACTCTTTAAGACATAAGACTGGACTGGTACCTATTGAAAAGCAGATTGAGAATGTTAGTTAAAACACAGAATTCAAAGAACTGCTGTGAGACCAGTGAATAATCAAGATTAATAAAATAATTAACAAAATTTGAAGCAGTCTCTATAGTGATCATTAAATATGCAGCACCTGTGCATGCAAAGGGAAGGGATGGAAGTGCTTCTGGTTAGATCATCAGTCTGTTGAAGCTGTTTGGCTGTTGCACTGGGTCGTCAGTCTGTGATGGCACTCAAAGGCCTGATGTTGTGGTCTATGGTCTCCGTTGTTTCTCTGCCTCTCCTCAGTCTGGCTTTTGATTGCTTCTGCCAGAGTTTTGCATTTCAGGATGTTCTCTTCACTCTCAGGAAAAGTCTCAAGTGAAAGATTCACCTTTTCCTGCTTTAAGTCAGTCTTTCTCCATGCAGAAGTGTGCCCTCCTCTTTCAGGAGGGTAGTTGAAAGTCTAAAGTCAATCAGCTCTTTATCTAATTTTCCCTTTTCAACCATCTCTTTCAATGGTCCCTTAATAAAAAAAGGTTAAAAAAACAGGTTAAAAACAGCAGTTCCCTCATTCTATTTTTAGTAAAGCAAGTTCTTCGTTGCAGAAAAATAGCAAGCAGTTTTTTCTTTGCAAAATGCAGAAAGCAGCAGTAATCTACCTTTATTATATACTACAATTAAACAAACTAATCCTTTCTTTTACAACAGTATGACATGCGTATGGTAAACTAAAGACTTCAATCATAATTTTTTCCTATATTTGCATACGTGGTTCAGAATAATCTAGTAATGGTGAATGAATTTTCCCAACCAACATAAAATAATTCCTTTTATTTTATTATTTATTTAATCAACAAGTTCCATTATTATTTTAAAATGTCCTATAGCTTTTGAATCAAAATTTATATGAACTTGGTCACCCAATCTTGCTCTCATTCAACATTGCACTACACAAGTTATCTTTAGTTAACTCAAACCCAAATTTCTGAAACTCTTAACTTTAACTTTATATTATAAGGATTAACTTTCATACCGTCTCCCAGGGATAACAAGATACAAATTTTCTTCAGATATAAGATATAAAGTTTTAAGCACGTGCAATCTTTTTATTCATTTATTAAGATAAGTCATTATAATAATATTTAATAAAAATTGTATATCTTATTTTAATTAATCTATTATTATTTCAATAATCTGCAAAATCCATATCTTGGAACACCTTTTTAAAACAACATTCATACAAGTCCCTTTATTATTTAGGGCTCATACACTCATCATTTGTCCCTTTTTTAGATAGGGCTCACATTCATTCACTCTTGTCCAGTGTAACACCAGCTGCGTCCGTCTCCGCTGCCTGACCACACTCAAGTGACGTCCAGGAGGGGCACGCACCTCTGGTCCACCAGATACAGAGCTTATTTTCTCATACAGCCACAATCACTCACACAGACACAGACATTGACACATACATTTACACAGACTACACTACACTACACTCTTCCTGAGTGGCCTGTCAGTTCTACTCATTCTTTCACCGATACACTTCCTCAACACAGTAAAAAAGCAGCACCCTGGGCTCAAGCGTCATTATTGGTCCACTAGTTCAGTAGGCAGGCATACAGCAGTGACAGACAGACACATATAACAGTGTCCTGTATGGAAATATGTTTCCCAGCTGACAGTAATCCAATTTCACCAGTACAAGTGAACAGAACACTGAGCATCGGCAGCTAGTGAGGCGCACTGGAGTGACGTCACCGCCCCTCTTCGACTGATTGGCTGAGGAGGAGCTGTCAATCTAGAACTAGTGGACCAATGATGACGCTTGAGCCCGCGCTGATTTACATTGTGGGATTACAAATTATATTTAAATGTTTAACTTAGATTCTTATTATCAACTGTGCTCTGTCTCAATCAAGTCATGTTGATTGGCAGAGATTCAAAGAACCCAGACGTTGATTCAAAGAACCCCTGGCCCAGACGTTGATTCGTTAGGTTGATTGGATTAGTGTCTATCTTTCGGAGCCCCCTGGCCCAGACGTTGATTCGTTAGGTTGATTGGATTAGTGTCTATGCATTTGATTATTGGGTTTGTCTCCACCTCCAAGAGTCCCTCCTCCAGAAATGCCTATAAAATGACCTTGTAAAGTTGCTTGAGTGGGAGATTTCGATGACTACAGACCAACAGCTTGTGTTCTAATCCTACTGACGATCCAATCCAATTTCTCCTGGTCTTCTCTTCTGAGTTTTCTACACTTTAGAAGAACCAAGTTCACAACACATGAAACTCTAACTGCAACATTTGGAAAAGCAAGCGCAGAACGTGGAAACAAGCGCGAAGGGAAAAACAGCATAAGCATACAAAAAATAAAAATATGAGCAGAAAATTTCTGAGAGCAGAAAAAACTGAGAAATATAACCAAGGAAAATATGATTTTGTGCGAAAGTCAGATCATTTTGCATTAATATTTCAATTTTGTGCAATATGATTTTAAATGTGTTTATAAAGCTTTGATACATGCTTATTAGTTTTAAAAATGCGTTATTAATTTTTTTATTTACGCTTATTATTTTTCGATCTGTGACCATTGCTTGCTATTCTGAAAACTTTGCTTTCATTTTTAAATCTTGTGCAATATATTTTTACATGCGCTTTTAAATTTTGTTTTCACGCTTCTTATTTTTTTATCCGTGACTGCAATATTTTAGGTGGGAATCTGATCCCATATAGCAGGACCTGCAAGGCAAGGTGACAGCAGCATTTGTGGAAAAAAGGGGGAAACCTAAAACAAAAATATAAAGTAAGCTCAGTTTGTTACTGCTAATACAGAAAGCAAATGACATTGTGCTGTTAAAATGACTGTTTTTGTATTGTGTTTGTGCATCTTTGCAGGATCTGAAATGTCTGCACACTGCTGTGTTCACTGAGGATGAAGAAGTCCACAGCAGCATCCTGGAAATGGTCCAGTGCCATGGATGAGACGCTCCATCACTCCACCTGACCTTACTGCCTCATCTGGACCGGATGCTGCTGTGGTCTCTTCATCCTCCGTGACCCCTGAGCCAGCGAGAGCATCGAGAGAAAGACCAAAAGACATTGAGGATGTGATATCGGTCAAGTTTGTTCTGCTGGTTTCTGTTCAATGGATCCTGAGTTTCAGAAGCTTCAAAAGCATCATCAAACAATGTCATGAAGCTTCTCAAAGTCAGGCTCCATTAACTGATGTTGTATGAACAGAATCCAACAGGAGAAACTTGACCAAAATCGCCTTTTGTGTTCAGAACAAAAACAAAACATAAGGATTGAACAGCGTTGAGGTGAGTAAATAATGACTGAATTTATGTTTGGGTGAACTAACCCTTTAAACCCCCCAAATAGAAATTGTATGAAACATATTTATGCACTTATATTACAGTAGTACTGTAAGGAGTGAAATTATTTCCTTATGAAATTATCTCCTCATGAAACTAAGTGACCCCCCTCCCCCCTCCCCCCTCGACCTCTCTGCCTCTCCCTCTCCCTCTTTTACCTCAAAAGGCTTCACTCAAAGTTCATTAAGAATATGTATATACCACATATGATGTTTTATTAACAAAGTTCGGGAGGAGCACGTCAGATACTTAGCCTAATTAAACACAAGTGGTACGCAATCATTCAATCAATGCACGGATATAAATACAGCTGGCATACCTCTGTTCATTTGATGGTTAATCAGCATCCCTCCACCGCCCCTTCTCCACTCAAGAGGTTTCACTATAGTTCTCACCACTATGGGGGATACTCTGGGTTCGGGCCATTCCCGAGCTCGGAGCCGTCCTCCAGGACAGCACGCCAATTACGCATTACCATACTCGCCAAATACGCATTACCTTACTCATGCTAAATATATGTAAGTGTGAACTCGTGAAATCATGTATCATATGAATCTGTTGTTTTTCCCCTTCATGTTTGGTATCGTTCTAAAGGTAAAGGTAAAGGCGATTGGTAAACTGGTCTCAATTTCACAGTAGTCACTTGTATTATGAGAAAGATTGAAAACTTTTGTAGAATGGTGTTCTGCTGAGGAGGGGTGTGTCTGCTTTAGGGGTCTGTGAGAATGTTTATCTATCTCCCGCCAGGTGCAACCCTAGGTCACGAGAACCTAAATAACCAAAAAACTGATTTGAAGATTTCTTTGTTTCTTATCTGAGTATATAAGGGAAGTGACAAAACACTTCTTTGGGATTCTGTAGCCAGAAAACCCCACATAGCACATGTGAGACTCTGGAGCTTTGCATTAGAGCTCACATACTGCTGTGTGTCTCTCTGCTGTCAGGTATGCATTTCATTTTTATTCAAAAGTGTAATTGTGTTAAACACAATGGGCCTCATTTACGAAACGAACGTACGACCGAAAATTGGGCGTACGGTTGTTTCTACGCAAAACTTGGAATTTATCAATATGGACGTGAGCGGTGGCAACGATCAAATCTCACGTCAGGTCTGAGCTCGTGTACGCAAGATTTTGAGTTAGCCTGAACTTGCGTGCAGCACAGAGAATTGTATAATGACAGCATTTTGTTCATTTAGATTATTTTCCTAAACCGACAAACAAAGCTTTTTAGTTTTCCTTTCAGGGTTTTAGCTTTATATGCGCAAATAGCAGCATAAACAACAGACCACGAGGAATCACACATCGTCGTATCACGCACCTGCAGTGCTTCTGTGAATGGAGAAAAACAGAAATTATAGAAAGAATAAAATAAATAGGGCTACACGAAATATATTTATCTTAATTAACAGATTAACAAAAGAAGAAAAAAAAAACACTTTCGTTTTTGTGACACTCTTAATGCATTTTATTTGTTTTCTTTATATCTTTATTTTAAAAAATTGAACTGATTGGTGATCATGCAGGTGCCTCACACGCACACACACAACATTTTGGGCGTTACTAACTTGACATTTCAGCCATTAATCAAACTAAAATGCAGTCAACCAAACATAAAAGTTACACTGCTCAATTTACAAGGTCCACTGTAAAATCAGCGTGCAGACCTGAAACAAGCATTTATTGCGCATGTGAAGGGTGATATTTTACATGGATATTGGAACTCAAGTGAAGTACAAAGCCTTGTTTACATCATAGATAATAGTTTAGCAACCAAATGTTACATGGCAAAAATGGAAACATTTGGATGTCGAATGAGAGAGGCTTTAAAAAATTTAGTTTCGCTTTAATAAATTCATTTTAGCTTGACGTTGTATTCTGTTTATAATGAATGCCACTATAGCCTAATTTGTGATTGACTTCATAGTTTAATATAAAATTTTATAGCTACTAATGTTTTTCATTCTTGTTCTGTAATGCCTTTAAATTTAAAGGGTTTGTTGCGGATTAAGGAGAACTAAATAATCTATATAGTGTTTATAATGTTTATTAATTTTTCGTTATATTTACTGGTACTTAATATACATATAAATTAATGCCATTGTTTGCAATTATAAGGTTAAAGGGTGTTTTTGGAGTAAGATCAGTTTCTCTTTCATGAGATTGCTTCCTCTTTTTGGCCGGGTTATGTTTCTCCGTGTCGTAAACTCTAGGGGCAAGGCTTCTAAACCGGGGTGTTTTTAGGAGCGTAATATTCAAATGCCACATTTATCAACATACGATCTTTCGTACGATGGGATTGGCGGCATACGAATGTTTCATGAATCACACGTGAACTCGTGAACTCTGTCGTAAGTTGATTTGTGCGCACGGATCTGCGCTCGTTTCTACGTTAGATTGATAAATGAGGCCCATTGTGCTCATAGAACACACTGTATTGTTGTTTGTGCTGCTACATGTGCATATAGACTAGTTAAGTTTATTCTTTAAAACACATGATTGCTTTGCTGTAATTGTTCTTTGAAATACTTAGGTGAAAGTTTGTAGATGCTATGCATTTTAGACCACGTGTCTTGTATTAAATTTGGATAACTGTGAGACTGTTAAATTTGTTTGTCTCCTACGTGGAACACTTGGCTATTCCCCATATACTGTAGCTACAGTATCTATGTACAAGAGCAGGGTTGCCACGCGGTTACAATGTGATTCACAATTGCATTATCCTTTCTAAATTGGCTTCTAATCGTTTCATTATGTAATTGGCATGATACAATTTTACCTGACTAATGATAAAATGTTTTATTTGATTTATTCTGAACTCTCCTGAAATCATTATGACTAGTGGACTGTGAGGAGGCTTTTGTTACTGCAAATCTGTGTCCAGGATAGATCAAACTGAAGGCTCATGAATGATAGGAGCAGTAGGCACGTCATCGGAGACCTTCTGATTTCTGTCTATCACTGATGCTAGTGAGTTGTACAGGAAAAGACTAAGTAAACTACACTTTTTGTCATAAGCAAGCAGTAAGCAGCAGACAATTAGGTATTAGTCTAACTACACCCTCTGACTAACATCAGACTGAAGAGTTTGTGATCGTGAGACTGGCGCCTTCAGCCGACGCTAGCCTCAGAAGAGACATTAGGTCCCCAGTGAACGAATAATTGAATATATGGAAAATCTAGAATAATCAAATTTCTAAATTAATACATAATCAATATTTGTGATCATTTTTTGATTATAAACACAATCTAAATTTAATGATCACTTGAAATTGGAAGCTAGATTTTTTTAAAAATAAATCCTGATCAATTCACAAGCACAAGTAAAAGACCGAACACGCATCAAACCTTCAACCAGGCCTCTGGACTCCGCTTTTTGGGCTGGCCGGTGGATCCTTACAGTACCTCCAAGAAATAAACTTTAAGAAATAAGCTGCTTTTTTTTTTGTTATCAACATTTTTTTTTATTTTCATACACAACATCATAACACAACATCCAAAATATAACAAAACAAAACAACAGACATATACTCAACATCTCAAAAGTCCAGTCAAAAGGGAGGGAGAGAGGGAAGGACAAGAAAAACACAAAACAAGTCACTCCCCTATACAATCACGTATGCCAAAGAGAAAACACTGCCAAGCATCAATGGTAGAAGGCTTGGCCCCATTGATTCGTGCTGTTGTACATTCACAAGTCACTATTTGCAGGAGGCTATGGATCCAATATTTTTTTCCACACATGTGCGGTGTAAACCAGTTCTGTATTATTGTCTTCTTTGCAGCTGTAAAACCAGCAAACAACATTCTCTTTTGTATTGAACTTATACAGAGACCAGAATCATCATTAAGAAGACACAAACTTGGGTTAACAAGCCAATCAGTTTGTAGTAAGAATGATAAAACCAGGTTGACATGTGTCCATAGACTAATAACGATAGGACATTCCCAAAACATATGAAGAAAAGTACCTGATGATGCAGTATTACATATATGGCAGTTAAAATTTGGTTGTAGTTTCATTTTGAATCTTTTGTAAGGAGTTATGTATGCTCTATGAATAACTTTGAAGTGAATAAGACTATGAGCCAAAATTTTAAGATGATAAGATGAGATTAGACCACACTCTCTCCCAGACAGATAAATTAAGGTCAGAAAATTCCCTATTCCAAATAGTTTTAATAGAAAGAGGTTTTGTAATGCAATCAATAATCGTATTATATATTAAGGAAACAGATGGCCGACCAGCAGATGGTACAATCCAGTCCCGCATAGGATGAGAGGAAATGGGAGAAGACCAAGGAACGCCATACGCTTTGAGAGCAGAACGTAATTGAAGAAAGACAAAATATGCGGATGCTGGTAGACAAAATTTGGTTCTTAATGTCTGAAATGAACAGAGGCCCTGGTTATCATATATATCACCACACGTGTTTACACCTAAAGAAGACCAAGAGGGTTGGACAAATGGACGATTTCCACATACAAAATTAAAATTGGGCCATAAAGGTGTACTGTTAACCATAAAGGTCCACCTATCCGACGTTCAACCGTTTTCCAGATTTTAATAGAGTTAGCCACAACCAGACCAAATTTATAATTGTCCCCTTTTTTTCCTGTGCCAGTAAATAAAATATCTTGGAGTCTATTTGGTTTAACCTTGTCAGCTTCAATCACCCTCCATGAAACTGTAGATTGAGGATCAACCCAATTATGAAGAGCCTTAAGCTGGAACGAACAATAATACAGTTCAAAATTTGGTACAGCCAGTCCTCCTGCACGATTAGTATGTTGTAACATGGTAAGTTTAATTCTGGGGCATTTATCATTCCAGATAAACTTAGAAATTATGGAGCTGATCTCCTAGTAACCTGGAGGGGGAGAAAGTGGTAGCATAGAGAATTTTTTTTTTTAAATCGAGGTAACAAATTCATCTTAACAGTGGAGATTCTTCCTTGAAGAGAGACTTTAAGATTCTTCCATCTTTGAATGTCATTTTTGACCTTAACTAAAATATTATTAAAATTGTCTCTGGCAATCTTATGAATGTTTTTATATATGGTAATGCCCAAATAGATGAAAGATTCCTTAATAGGGATAAATGAGGGAATAGAAGAATTAACTTTAACATTGTTAATTGGCATTAAAGCAGATTTGCTCTGCTACATCCTGATTATTTTATATCCTGATAAGCTACTAAAATGATCAAATTCCTTAATTATACTAGAGAATGAAACATCAAAGTGGTCTAAATATAGAATAATATCATCAGCGTATAATGAAATACTATGATTATGATCATGAATCTTAATCGATACTTCAGATTTCCTGATGGTTTGTGCTAAGGGTTCAAGAGATAGACAAAACAATAAGGGGGAAAGCGGACATCCCTGCCTCGTTCCCCGCTGTAAAGGGAACGGGGGGGGGGGGAAATAATATTGCCAGTTATGACTGATGCTGCAGGTGAGTGGTATAATGTCTTAATCATAGAAATGAAGTGTTCACCGAAGCCGAAACATTGCAGAACTGCCCACATATAATTCCACTCTAGCCTGTCAAAGGCTTTTTCTGCATCAAGTGAAAAAAACCGCACAAGGGCTTGGATGAGAATCGGCAAAGTCAAGAATATGAAAGAGTCGACGCATATTGTCAGATGCATTGCGCCCCTTGATGAAACCGGTTTGGTCCTCCTTGATCAAAATATGAATTACCTTCTCCATACGGGAAGCAAAAACTTTAGCATAGATTTTTAGATCACATGGGATAAGCAAAATCGGTCTGTAGCTGGAACAATCTAATGGATCTTTCCCTTTTTTAAGAAGTAATGGTATCAATGATGTTTTTTGATGTCTATGAAATACCCCATGTTCAATTGCAAAATTAAATGAATTAAGCATAAGTGTCCCTACCAAATCCCAAATTTCTAAATATAATTCAGGTGGGAGACCATCTAGACCCAGCGATTTGCCCTTTTGAAGACTTTTTAGAGAGACGTGAAGCTCCTCCAAACTTAATGGGGCCTCCAAAATTTCTTTATCCAACTGTGAGATCCGAGGCAGCTCCAATTGATCTAAATACTGCTTACAAATTGGTTCATCAAAATCTGTTTCGGCTTTATACAGATTTGTGTAAAAACCTTTAAATATGTCATTAATTGCCACAGGGTTCGTAGTGACCTGATCATCCGATGATTTTATTGCGCTAATATATGCCTTAGACTCGCATTCTTTCAACCTAAGGGCCAATAAATGACTAGGTCTCTCTGATTCGAAATAATATTTTTGCCTAGTCCTATGTAAAATAAATTCCGCCTTTGAGTGTGAAAGTAAATCATATTCTTCTTTTAATGAGGACAGCTGTGTAGCCTGTTGCTCAGTAAAACGTTGTTTTTGTAGGTTTTGTAATGATTGGATTTTATTTTCTAATTGTGTAAACTGGTGAGTTTTCGCTTTGGCAAGAGTAGAAGAGAAAGATATACAGAAACCTTGTATAGCACACTTAGTCGTTTCCCACATTATTTGAGGATCCACATCAGAGGGCATATTAATTTCAAGAAATTCCTTAATATATTCTTTTAGAGAAGTAATGAAAGTCTGATTACTTAATAATGATATGTTAAAGCGCCATCTAGGGGACTTGGCTTTAACATCGGAAAGAGGAACACTGCACAACACAGCAGAATGATCAGATAATAAAATTGGTAATATAGAGATGGAGGAATTAGACGAAATTAAAGATGGGCTGAAAAATATGTAGTCTATCCTAGAAAAAGTCTTGTCTATTAGAAAAAAAAGTGAAGTCCAAAGATCGATTAAGTTGAGCTCAGTGATAAATTTATTCAGTAATTTAGAGGATGGATTGGCTGTTGTATCAGATTGAGATTTATCTAAAGCAGGATTTACGACAGCATTAAAATCACCACCCACCACTAGAGGGCAATCAATCTGCTCAAGTAGAGTTTTGGAAATCTGTGTAAGGAATGCACTGTCTGTCTCATTCGGGCCATAAATAGAGACCAATGCTAACCTATTATTATATATTTTACATCGGATAAAAACAAATCTACCCTTCTCATCACTACCAAGGTGTTCAATTGTTAAATTTAACTTCTGGTTAACAAGGATAAGCACCCCCTTAGTTTTATTGAGAGTGCAGGAAAAGGCTGCTAATTTATAATACTTATTCTGGAAACGTGCCACGTCAGATTGTTTTAAATGTGTCTCTTGAATTAGGGCACAGGAAATCGATTTACGGTGAAAATATTCTAACACACGGGTTCGTTTAACAGCAGAATTTAAACCATTCACATTCAGTGATAAAATATTTAGAGTATGCATTGAATATTCATAATCCCAAGATTGTATTCAGTAAATGAAGAAAAGCAGAAGCACTTCCATTCTGTAAGTAACATGTAAACGCTGGTGTGCATTTTAGATACCAAACCTCCTAGGTGAAAAATCCTTTTAGAAATAGGGTAAAATAAATAAAAGTATAAATGTCTGTTGTAAAAAATAAAAACAACATAGAAACATGAACAACCGACAATCATAAACAAGAAACAACTCAGACCGCACATTACTGAGAACGTAGGTCTGATTGAGCAACAAAAAATAGTGATGGTACGTGACCGATCCACTTCAACGCAAGACATGTCCCCCGAAAGGCTCACACAGCCAAAAAAAATTTGTAATGAAACCTACTCTCCATTAGTCCCCTCCAAAAAAGAAAAAAGGGTGTTAGTCTTACCAGCAAAGAGATCGTTGTACCGGATAGATAGGGACAATATCCCAGTAGGAGAGAAGAAAAAGCAAAAAACAGGTTCAGCAACCATCCATGTCCATCCTGCCATCATCCCCTCCTGGGCAGCTAGGACCGCCTCCATCCCGGCCATCAAGCCCCCCCGCCGGGCCGGAGAGATAGTGGCCGCTGTTTTCCTGTTGCCTTCCCGTAGAGCCACGGCATACGTCTTCTGCTGAGACAGGGAGCTGATAAAATCCTCCGCTTTTTGAGGAGAGTCGAACATCCTCTGCTCCCCTTTGTGCAGTAGTTTAATTACCGCCGGATAGGCGAGGAAGGGCTGGAGACCAAGTGAAGTCATCTTCTTCAAAACCGGATTAAAGGCCTTCCTCCTGATGGTTGTGGCTGGACTAAAGTCGGGAAAAAATAGTAGCGTGACATTGTCCTGTACGCATTTCACCGGATAAGCCTGCCGAGCACCTTTCAGGATCTCCGATCTGTCATGCCACCTTAGTACACGGAAGATGAGAGTACGTGGCCGATCTGAGTTTTTCCTTCCGTCATACACGCGATGTGCCCGGTCAATCTCAATGTCACGGCCTTTCAGCGAAGGAATCCACTTGGCAAGATTAACTCTGAGGAAACCAGCCACGTTGGAGCCCTCCACCCCCTCCGGCAATCCCACCAGCCGTACGTTATTCCTCCTGCTCCTATCCTCCATATCTGTCATCTTCTCGGTGAGTCACTCCAGCTGATTTCCTAAATCCGTGACTGTCCTCCTATCCTCACGTGCAGCTGCTTGAACGGAATCAACCTGGTCACGTGTCTGCTTCGCCGCGGTAACTATCGCCTCAAGCTCCGCTCTCAGCTCTTTAACAAAATTGTTAGTCGCTTGTATGTCCGCTCGCAGTTCACGCAATGCTGGAATCAGCACAGAGTCCACCGCATCTCTTACTGCCGAAGTCACAACAGAATCCAAAGTGCTTTGCTGCTCTTTAAGTGCTAGCTTAATGCTGTTAGCAATAGCATCGTTGAGGCTCTCTCTGGAGACGGTGGAATCTTAGAATTTTTTCTTCATTGGCGATTGCTCAATCTCTCTTTTCCGATCGCCTTTGTTTGCCGAAGCACTCATGATGGGTCCAATGCAGAGTGGTTCAAGATTTACTGACAGGATTATACAATATGTGGCAAAGTGAGCAGAGCGAAAGACTACGCGTACATTAATAAGCTGCTTTTTTGAGCGTTTGTGCCCTAGAAACAAAAAGGGATTTACAAAAATCACATTTACATTTATGCATTTGGCAGGTGCTTTCATGCAAAGCGACTTACAGTGCTCTTATTACAGGGACCCCAATCCCCCTGCAGCAACCTGGAGAAAAGAGCCCTGCTGAAGGACACACTGGTGGTGACGCCTGCAGAGATGCATTAATTCATTACTTGACTGAAAATTGAGATGTATTCACCTTGGCTGTGTTTGTCTAGTGTGTAGTCATGCATAGCTATGGCATATGATTGCTTGTTTTACTAAAAAATATAATATAATTAATTATTGGTCAGCATTTATCATTATTATTGTTCATAAGTGTTGGGGTGGGCTTTCTGGAGTAATCTTAATTTCTAAGTAGTAATATTACATTTTTCGAGTGTAAAATCAACAGTAATCTCCAAAGGTGAGATCTCTGAGCAGCTGATCAACGTCTCCTTTGTGCAGATATTGCAAACATGGAGGAAAACTGTACTAGGTAGGGTTGTCAAGTTAATTATGCTATGAGGTGTTTGTGCACCTGTCACTCTTATCTTCTTTTTATTACTATTACTGCAGAACTTATAATTACATACAAGCTCAGGGAAAGATGGTTGAATCTTTAACAATGAACAATCATTATGACAAAAAAACAGAAAACAAATATAATGGGTTTGCCTACATCACAGTATGAGATTATATACACAAAATAAGGATTAAATATCTTTGAATAATCATAATATTCATATAATCATAATGCATCAAAATATGCATTTGTTGTTGTTGTTTTTGTTATTTAGAAGCATGAGAGATGAAACAAGAGAAATTCAACAAGAAAAAGAGGAAAACAAAGGAGATTTAAGACAGTTTTGCATGTGGATGAACTATTTTGCACATAAAATAAAGAAATTAATAACATATTCAAGAGATAACGATTTTGGATTTTGTAATAAAAAAAAATATATCTTTAAGGATTAAACTGTAAATTAGTAGAGTTAAAAATATAAAAACTTAAGTCAACCCCAAATTTATTGGTTATAGTACAGTCACAATAAAAGGGCAGCCATTTCTTCACCAAGACCACAAAATGAGCAAATTTCATCAACATCAAAATATTTACAGATAGATTAATTAAATTTGTCACTCATATCTTAAGTTGTTGTGCTTGTTATACACTTGAAGATCACATGATAGCGTAAACATGGCAGATGATGTCTGGATCTCATTCATACTCAACGAGATTTGGCTGTAGAGTACTCTTTTAGCGCTAGTTAAGTAAGTACTTATTGAAATTAAGTGCCTACTCATTGAGTATTCCATTTCAGACGCAGCCGGTGTGAACCGCCCTGGAGCTCAGAACTCGGCCGCGGATTGCTTATAAAGAACGCCCTTACCAGTAATAGTTGATGACTTTGAGAAACCGGAAATGCTCTCTGCAGTCGTCCTGGGATCAACAACTCTGTACATGGAGGACTTCACAACAGCTTCTGAATCCTGTCCTGAGCTGAGTTTGCTTTGAATGCAAATACTGAAGGGATGGCCACACAACAGGAAGATCCAGCCCTGTCTTCTTATTCTGTAACGAGTTATTGATGGGATTGCCTTGATACTACTAAACATAACCCTGATGTGTTTGATTCATTGTTTTCAGCATGTTTTTTGAACTATTAATAAAGGATTCTCAGAAGATGATGTGTTCTTTTATGGGACAAAATTGACCGGCCCTAGGTGCAACTAATTTGGGCCCAACATGGATGTGTTCACAGGTTGATTTCAATGGTTGGTAAAAGTTTACTGGGAAAAGTCTATATTATCATACACAGAAAAAGAATATGCACATTTGAATGTATACAGTACATTTAATTGTGTAGCAGTGTGTTACATGTAAATGGAACAAGAAACTAATTGTTCAGAGAGCTTGAACATATTTCATAGTTTTATAGTTTCGAGAGAAAAAGTTCACATCCTGAGAATTGAGCCAAAGGGACTCAAAGGATTTTGTTTTTAAATAACAAAAACAACCGATAAAAATACCAAATGGATCAGCAGTAACAGTAAGAGCAGTAATACCTTTAAAGGGGTCATCGGATGCGACATGCACTTTTACAAGCTGTTTGAACTGAAATGTGTGTTGGCAGTGTGTGTACACAACCACCCTATAATGATAAAGATCCACCCAGTGTTTTTTTTTTAATCTCGTTAAATCATTTCCCCTTTCTCAAATAGAGCCGATCTCAGATGCCTGTCTGTGTGACGTCACACAGATCCAGCTTCACCTCCAGAAGCCGGATATGTCCCTGAACGTAGGAGCCCCACAGGGCTGTGTCCTGAGTCCCCTGCTCTACTCTCTCTACACACACGACTGCATGTCCTCTCACAGCTCCACATCTATTATCAAATTCGCTGATGATACTGTGGTTCTGGGCCTCATTTCCAACAATGAAGAGACCGCATACTTGGATGAGGTAGAGAGACTTACATCATGGTGCCAGGACAACTGTCTCTCTCTGAATGTGAGCAAAACTAAAGAGCTGTTTGTGGACTTCAGAAAGAGTCAGCAGCGGCCCTACACTCCTCTTATGATCAGCGGGACCCCTGTGGAGAGGGTGAGCAGCTTCAAGTACCTCGGTGTAAACATCCCCGAGAACCTGACTTGGACTACACACATTCAAACACAGGTCAAGAAAGCCAGGCAAAGACTACCATCTGCGACAGCTGAGGAAATTCAGGGTCTCACCAGCAATCCTGAAAACTTTCTATACAGGGACCATAGAAAGTGTATTGACTCAGTGTATCTCAGTGTGGTATGGAAACAGCTCCAATCAGGACTGTAAAGCCCTGCAGAAAGTTGCGCGCTTAGCTGAGCGTATCTCAGGGTCTTCTCTCCCCTCCCTGCAGGACATCTACCTCAAACGCTGCAAAAGCAGAGCTATCAAAATCATCAAGGACTCAAATCACCCTGGTAACCGTCTCTTCATTTTGCTACCATCTGGTAAGCTCTTCCGTAGCCTGATGGCAAAAACTGAGAGTCTTAGGAGGAGCTTCTTCCCCCAGGCCATCAGGCTCCTAAACTCCTAAACTCAAACTCGGTCTCATAACATCAACATGACTCCATTTAATAATCACTAATAATCAGTAAGTTATTAATAATTTTTCTACCATTCGTATTGCTGCTATGTAAATATCCTGTACAACCTGTTTGCACATCTTCTTGCACATTCCTTCTTATATGATTATTTATTAAGTCTACAGTATACTGTCCTGCACACTTAGTTTTTTTGCACATTTTATTTTATATTCTATTCTTTTTATTTTCTACTTCATTAATTTTTTTACATTCATGTATATTCTTTGTGTTTGTATTCCATATAATTGCACTGTCCATGGAGCGGACCTGACTAAACATTTCACTGCTGGTTATACACGGTATAATTGTGTATGTGACAAATAAAAAAATCTTGATCTCTTCTCTTGAGAAGAAGTGAGTAAGTTTTTTTAATGAATCTTTGCAAATGGCCTTTCCTAATAATGTGCTAGTTAGCAAGTTTAACGATGACTGCGGCTAAAGTTTATGTCTCTCAGAGAGCAGATTGGAAGAGAGGGGCGGGGTCAGTAGAGCTCATTTGCATTTAAAGCAATATGCAACAAAACGGCTTGCTCTGAATAGAGCTGTTTTTGACAGGGTAAAAACGGTGTTGTTTTACACTACCAGAGAAATTTTAACCAAACTATGTTAAAGACTTTTCATTAAAGAATCATATCAACTTGTGGAAAATGGGCATCCGATGACCCCTTTAAAACCATAACAATATCCATCCCTACACAGCACACAATTTTCCACGCTTTTAAAACCCGTAGAAATTTCCTGCCACGAACAGGAAAGATGTGAGGCTTTTCATTTGTATGAATTTTCTTGTGAGGCAGCTCTTTAGTGTGAATTCTTATGTGGTGATCAAATCCATCGTTTACAGGTGAAACAACATCAGACAGAGCATGCTGCACAACTTCTTGTCCAGGCCCTTGTCATTTCTAGGCTGGACTACTGCAATGCTCTTCTAGCTGGACTTCTATCAAACACAATCAAACCTCTACAAATGATTCAGAATGCAGTGGCACAACTGGTCTTCAACGAGCCCAAAAGAGCCCATGTTACACCTCTCTTTATCTCCTTGCACTGGCTACCGGTTGCAGCTCGCATCAAGTTCAAGACATTGATGCCTGCATATAGAACAGCCACAGGCTTAGCACCCGCCTACTTCTACTCACTATTACGAATCTACATCCCCTCCAGAAGTCTGAGATCTGCTAGTGAGCAACGCCTCGTGGTACCATCACAGAGAGGCTCAAAATCACTTTCCAGAACATGTTCACTGTTCCTGGCTGGTGGAATGATCTTCCCACCCCTATCAGGAATGCTGATTCCCTAGCTATTTTCAAGCGATGGCTGAAAACTCATCTTTTTCATCACTATTTAAAAAAAAAAAAAAACTCTCTTTTCTTTAATCTTTCCCTGTCTAGCTTGTACTTATTTGAACAATGAAATTTGATTTTACGAGCACTTTCTGTGTCTGTTTTACCTCTTTGAGATGAGCTGCTTGATGTATTCCCCAATTGTAAGTCACTTTGGATAAAAGCGTCTGCTAAATGAATAAATGTGAATGTAACTCAATCCACACTGAAAGCAGCTGAAAGACTTTATCCTAGTATGAATTAACATGTGATTCTTAAGGTTTTCATTACACGTGAAAGAGTTTCCTCACTGAAGACAGCTATAAGACTTTTCCCCACTATGAGTTCTCATGTGATTCATAAGGATTCCTTTCTGTGTGAAACTCTTTCCACACTGAGAGCAGCTGAAAGGCTTTATCCCAGTATGAATTAGCATGTGCCTCTTAAGGCTTCTGTTACACGTGAAAGTGTTTCCGCACAGAGAGCAGCTGAAAGGCTTTTCTGAAGAGTGAATATGCAAATGATCCTTAAGTTGCCTTTTCCTGGTAAAACTCTTTCCACACTGAGAGCAGGTAAAAGGCTTTATTCCAGCATGAATTAACATGTGATTCTTAAGGCTTTTGTTACACGTGAAAGTGTTTCCGCACAGAGAGCAGCTGAAAGGCTTTTCTGAAGAGTGAGTTACCAAATGATCCTGAAGATAACTTTTCCTGGTAAAACTCTTTCCACACTGAGAGCAGGTAAAAGGCTTTATTCCAGCATGAATTAACATGTGATTCTTAAGGCTTTTGTTACACGTGAAAGTGTTTCCGCACTGAGAGCAGCTGAAAGGCTTTTCTGAAGAGTGAGTTACCAAATGATCCTTAAGTTGCCTTTTCCTGGTAAAACTCTTTCCACACTGAGAGCAGGTAAAAGGCTTTATTCCAGCATGAATTAACATGTGATCCTTAAGGTTTGTGTTACACGTGAAAGTGTTTCCGCACTGAGAGCAGCTGAAAAGCTTTTTGACTTCTGTTATTTGAATGCTGCAGCTCACTGATTTTTCTCCGGTCACATGATCTTTCTGATCCTGATATTTCTCCTCCACCTCTTTCAGATCTCGTCTTTCTTCTTTCACTTTCATCAGGCCTAAAATGAATAAATGAGAATCAATTGGTACATTTGGAAAAAGAAAAACATTTGTGTACTAGGGCTGCAACAATTGATTATTTTCATAATTGATTATTAGAATGAATCAAAATTAGATTGATTTTTTGATTCATCAATTATTTCACTGATTAATCAGTAGACATTGACTGATTATTTAGCCTTTGCAATTAGTTAAAATCGGGGTCTCCTACCTTTTTTACACCACAAACCGGTTTCACTTTGAAAATATTCTTAGGGACCGGCTCTCTCACGTCTCATATATATAATATATGCAATAATGTGGTTTGACCAGTGTGGTGCTGTAGTGCAAAACTGTAATTCAGCCCTCCGTGCAATTGAAGAGCATCCACCACATTACTCCATATATACATATATATACAGTGTTTTCTCTAGGATTTTTTCCAGCTGTGGTGGCAGGACTATTTCCCGGGCCACGCCCCCTCCCCACCCAAGAATCACATGCACTCAGAATTGAATTTATTATAACTAAAAAAAAGACAAGTAAATAGTAAATAATAAAGTATGAACGAATAAATTAATGACAATCAATAGCACAAACAAAAACAAGATACAAATTAAATTTGTAATAATCTATTCAACTGTAAAATAACACTGGATTGTCTTCACTGTATAAATAGACAGTAATGACAGACAGCAGCAGGTTTATTTAGGGTGCGGTCTCTTTAAGACCTCATGCGGGGATCTAAAATACTGTTACACAGGGCTTACACAGTAAGCATACTTTTCTTTTTAGGAGCGCTTGTCCTCCTAATTTAAAAAATTTAGGAGCACCTTCTGATCAATAATAAAAAAATCTGATCAAAAATTAGCCTTCCTAATACGAGGTGATATTTGACTCCTTAGAGTGACTTACCGGGGCATTTTCTTTTTACCTTTGGCATTTTTCTAATATTATTATTATAAGTATGTCATCTATGTCACATTCAAAAATTAAAATTTATAAGCTTTTTAGAATTTCTAATTTAAACAATATAATAAGAAGTAGAATAAGACAAATAAATTAGCAATCATATGAAATTAGGATTAATAAAAAATGTATTTGTACTACAGAGGTGGCACAGAAGAACACAAAAGTTGCTTGTAGGTACGTTTAATGAGGCTCAGAGGTGGCATGAGTGCAGTTAAATTCATAAATTCATGTTGAGATTAATGTTTTAAATATAAAATTTTGAATATAGAAATATTAAATTTAAAAAACTGAAATTATACTTTAAAAATTAAACAAACCGCCAGCAGGTGGCGGTATGTCACTGATTTTATCACTGAATCGTTCATTCAATTGATTCGTTCAAATGGCTGATTCATTCAGGAATGAAGCAAGCGTTTATGAATGGGTAATCATGAATCACTGACTCACTAGATTCATTTAAACACGCAGTTCATTCATGAATGAAACACCGCTCTGTTTGCTTTTAGAGATGCGCAGCAGCTGAGCTTTTACTTTATTTGGACCTATTTTCCTTGATGAAATGGCACAAAATCAGGCAGTAGTGTTATATTCAGACAACGTAAGTCACTTAATATTAACTTCTTGTTTATTGAACTGTTGTATTAAATCAATATCACATTTGCAAACTCCTTAATAATCTTAATAAAATATATATTAGGGGGTGGCACGGTACACAGATGTCACCGTTCGGTACATACCTCGGTTCGGGGGTCACGGTTCGATACGATTTCGGTACAACATGAAAAAAAAAAAAATCTACTATGCTCGGTTTCTTTTCATTTATTTTGAACAGACAGTAGTGCAAAAAAAAAAAAATCCATCTAGATGTGAAAATACTAAATATTATTACATGTTATATATATAAAATCTGTTTTGTTTTCATTGTGAGTGTACACAAATAAAAGCAGACCTTTATACGGTGATTATTAATAAGACAATAAGTGTTTAAAGTTGATTCTGCTGGTATAAGGAAATGATTGAAGTGATCGCGCCGGAGCGCACACACACACACACACAAAACCCATCAGTTCCAGCATTGCTAACTTGACAGCCAGTTGGTACTTTATCAAAATAAAATACAGTGAGCCAAACATCAGCGCGGCTGCCTCTGTGTCACCGTTGGCATTCGCTGTTCTTCTGCTTGCGGTTATCAAACAGCGTTGCATTGCTGCGGGCGCCCCCTTCTGGATTGGGGGTGAATTGCCTGTATTCGTCGTAAGGTCTCGTGCACCGAACCGAGATGCCTGTACCGTGACAGTTCGATACGAATACATGTACCGTGCCACCCCTAATATATACATTATTTATTTGTCTGTTTTGCTTGTATCTAAACCTTTCACTTTTTAAGACTAAAACAAAAGATGGATTCATTGTTATTCTTAATTAAAAAGCACAACAATAAAACAGTACGTTACAATGACATTGCGGTGCCTAATTGTAGAATAAAGTCGTTATTTTTGTTTTATTTCCGTACAAAAAGTATTCTCGTAGCTTTATAACGTTACGATTGAACCACTGATGGCAGATGGAGTATCCTGACGATGCTTTTCATACTTTTCTGTGCCTTGACAGTGTTAATTACTTGGCAGTCAATGGGACAGTCACAAGGGTCTGTGTACTTGGCGGCCAATGGATTTTCCTTTTGAAATTAGAAAACCAAAATCAGGAATCGAGCGTTCACTCGTTTTTTGATTTAATATTGAAAGTAGAAAAATGAGAAAACAGCTCCTTTTTCGTTTGTTTCATTTTTTTTTCAAAGAAACGAAAAACAAGAATTCAGCTTAATTTTCGTTTTTCGGCCAAGGGTAGAAAAATGTATAAACCGCTTGAATATTCGATTTCTACACGTGGGCGGGAATTAAACGCCCCTTTCTGCTGATTGGTCAGCCGAAGATCTTCCGCAGTTCCGTGAGACAGAAGTCCTCCACTGCTGCAGGTGTATGGTAAAACAGTAAAACGTCAAATTTAACCACTAGATTCTATACCCACTAAACAACTAAAATGTAATTGTACAAACTCTTGTCAATATTGTTAATTATTTGCTTTCTTTAGGACATGTCCCAAATACTTTCAAGCTGGCAGTTATCAAAGCCCTTATAAAAACCCACAGTAGAGCACTGGATTGGGATCCCGCGGGTGTGTGCAAACACACGAGGAATTTGTTGTGGTTTTTAAGAAGCTCTTGGTACATACATGCATACATACATACATACATATAAACATACATATCTGACATGAGAACAGAACATTTAAATAAGCCTTAACAATAATAATAATAATAATAATAATGTGTCTGAATCTGGAACAGAAGATCTATGTACAGATTTGTGCCTTATTTACTCTATATATACAGCTGTATAGAAAACTTATGCATACATATTTACATAGAACTAGAGAGAGTAAATAATTAGAGATTGGGGATGAATTACAGGCAAGAATTAGGGTTAGAGAATTACAGAACACAGGTAATAATTCCTGTGTTAGTTGTTTAGGCTGGAGATGGCATAGGGGAAAAAACTGTTTTTATGCCTAGATGTTCTAGTGCACAGAGATCTGTAGCGTCTGCCTGACGGGAGGAGCGCAAACAGGTCGTGTCCAGGGTGAGAGGGATCTGTGATGATGTTACCTGCCCGTTTCTTCACTCTGGAGTAGTACAAATCCTGAAGGCTGGGCAGGTGCACACCAATGATCCTTTCTGCTGTCCTAACAGTCCGCTGCAGTCTTCTTATATCTGATTTGCTGGCTGACCCAAACCATACAGTTATAGAAGAGCACAGAACCGACTCAATAACAGCAGAGTAAAACTGTGTCATGTGCGCCTGTGGCAGGTTGAACTTTTTCAGTTGACGAAGAAAGTACATTCTCTGCTGGGCCTTTTTCACGATGGAGTCGATGTGAGTGTCCCACTTCAGGTCCTGAGAGATGGTGGTTCCCAGGAACCTGAATGACTCCACTGCATTCACAGAGTTGTTCATGATAGTGAGTGGGGGGAGAGCTGGGGGGTTTCTCCTGAAGTCCACGATCATCTCCACAGTTTTAAGCGTGTTGAGCTCCAGGTTGTTTAGACTGCACCAGACAGCCAGCTCCTTAACCTCCTGTCTGTAAGCAGACTCGTCACCGTCCTGGATGAGGCCGATGAGTGTGGTATCGTCTGCAAACTTCAGGAGTTTGACAGAGGGGTCTTTAGAGGTGCAGTCGTTGGTGTAGAGGGAGAAGAGCAGTGGGGAGAGAACACAACCCTGAGTAGTAGTAGTAGTAGTAGTAGATTTATTGTCACATACACAATCATACAGAGTACAATCAGCAGTGAAATTCTTTGATTTTTAAGAAAAATATAGCAAAAACATGAGGAAAGAGACGAGGAGAAAAAAAATAAAAAATAACCCCCAGATTATACTCCTTGGGGAGTACAGTTTGAGAACATGAAAAAAACACCTCAGCATAAAGCACATAATACAACATAGACACACAACTTTGCAACAGGGGAGGTAATCCAGCTCTGGCAATCAGCCATCCAGACAGGCGGCCATATCCCGGCGCTAGTCACAGACCCGATTGTCAGGCTGGCGGTTTAAAGCGACGGAGGCGTTGGATCGGGGGTTTGGGGAAATGCATATGTGTGTGTATGTGTAATAGTTTGTAATCAGTATGTGTGGATGTGTGTGTATGTGTAATCAGCAGGTGTCTGTAGAATGGGGGAGGAACGCAGAGAGCGTCTCCCTGCGGTGCTTCTCAGGGTTGATTTCCCAACAGCGGCCTTGGCCAAGGCCAGTGCTGGTAGAGGGGGAGCCGGAAAAGATAAGATTGTGCTTGTTTAGTCTTAGGGCGAGTAACCGCATTCCAATTCCACGGCTACTCTTATTGTCCATTCTGGTCTCCGTCAATTTTTCTTTGCAAAGCCGTGAGCTTTTCCGTGATAGAATCCATATTGCGGTTAATAGTCTCAGTCTCAATGCTGACCGCTCTTCCCACTGCTTCAATCATGACGGGCAGCCTTGTGAGGCTTTGAACAGCTGTTCCCGTTTTCTTAACTCTTCGATAACCCAGGGCAAAGCCTAATCCAATCAACATAAGACCTGTTATCATGGTTCCGAATAGATAGATATCTTCGATGTCCTCCACGGAAAGAGCCGCTAAACACACGACACGCCATCTGTCCCACGCGTCCATCGTGTAGCCAGCGGGGTACGTTCCGTCAGGGCAGTCAGGCTCCCCAGAACCCGAGCTTCTCGTCGAGAAGATGGTGTCAATTGCGTTGAGAGACCAGTTGATCAAATCCATGATTTTTCAGTTTTGAGGAGCAATGCAGAGAGAGTCTCTCAAGTATTACACGATACGAGACAAGAGAGCAGGCAGGGAGGGAAAAAAGGGCGAGGATGGGGAGCGAGAAAATGCGACCGCCTCCATTAAGAGCCAAAGAGAGGAGCTCCAGTGCTGATGGTGCAGGTGTTGGATGAGAATTTTCCCAGCCTCACTAGCTGCTGCCTGTCTGTCAGGAAGCTGGTGATCCACTGACAGATGGAGGTGGGGACGGAGAGCTGTGTCAGTTTATTCTGAAGGGTGTCCGGGATGATGGTGTTGAAAGCGGAGCTGAAGTCCACAAACAGGATCCTTGCATAAGTCCCTGGTTTGTCTAGATGTTGGAGGATGTAGTGCAATCCCATGTTGACTGCATCATCCACAGACCTGTTTGCTCGGTAAGCAAACTGCAGGGGGTCCAGCAAGGGTCCAGTAATGTCCTTCAGGTGAGCCAACACGAGCCTCTCAAATGACTTCATCACCACAGACGTTAAAGCAACAGGTCTGTAGTCATTAAGTCCTGTGATTTTTGGTTTCTTGGGTACAGGGATGATGGTGGAGCGTTTGAAGCAGGAGGGGACTTCACACAGCTCCAGTGATCTATTGAAGATCAATGTGAAGATGGATGATAGCTGAACAGCACAGGCTTTGAGGCAGGCTGGAGAGACACCGTCTGGGCCTTTGGCTTTCCTTATCTTCTGTCTCCTGAAGACTTTGCTTACATCTTCTTCACAGATCTTGATTACAGGCTGAGAAACAGTAGGGGGGAGGGAGGGGGAGGGTGTTGATGGCTGTGTTGTGGGATGGTCAGAGTGGGTGTGGGGTGTCAGACCAGGCTTTTGTTTTTGAAACCTACAGTAAAAACTGTTCAGGTCTTCAGTCAGTTGTTGATTGGCCTCAGTGCTGGGGGGAGGGGTCTTGTAGCTGGTGATGGCTTTCAGGCCTTTCCACACTGATGTAGGGTCGTTGCTTGAAAGCTGTTTTTTTAGCTTTCCAGCGGATCCAGCTATCATCGGATCATCAGTATGGAATGAGAGGTAGAGTTGAGTGTCTTCAGCATAGCAGTGATATGAAAAGCCATGTTTCTGAATGACAGAACCTAGTGATGCCATGTAGACAGAGAAGAGAAGTGGTCTAAGAACTGAGCCCTGTGGCACCCCAGTAGTTAGATTTTGCGACTTAGATACCTCACCTCTCCAAGATACCTTGAAGGACCTATCTGAGAGGTAAGACTCAAACCACTGGAGTGTGGTTCCTGAGATGCCCTTTACCAATAGGGTTGACAGGAGGATCTGGTGGTTAACTGACAAAAGCAGCGGACAGATCCAGCAAGATAAGTATTGAAGATTTGGAATCCGCTCTTGCAAGTCTTTGTGAGTGAGTGCGTGCAGGTACAACTGCAGGAGAAATGGCTTGAAGGAGATGAGATGGAATAGGATCAAGCTACAAGTAGTAGGATGATTAGAAAGGATGAATTTGGAGAATGAAGAGAAGGATGTGAACGAGTGTATGCTTGCTGGTAAGATGTGCTTGACAGATTGTGGTGTGGAAAATTGTGCACTGATGGTTTTAATTTTATTAATGAAGAACGTGGCAAAGTCGTCAGCGGTTAGAGTTGATAAAGGAGTGGGAAGGACAAAGGAGCAAAGAAAATGTTTTAAAGAGCATGCGAGAGTTAGATGAATTGTTAATTTTGTTATGATAGTATGTCCTTTTAGCAGTGGAGACATTAGCAGAGAAGGAAGAGAGGAGTGACTGATTCACATTAAGGTCAGTAGGATTTTTTGATTTGCGCCACGCCCTTTCAGTAGCCCTGAGCTTAGAACGATGTTCGCAGGAGAACATCAGACAGCCAAGTGCAGAAGGGGTGGTACGGGCTGGTCTGGAAGACAAGGGGCAGACAGTGTCTAAACAAGATGTAAGAGTGGAGCAGAAAGTATCAGTAGAAAGATACAGAGCTAGAGAGTCTTTCATAACATGCAGAATTGACGCACTACATGTAAACGATATTCTTTGTTGTATTTTCCTGTCAAAATAACGAAGTTCCTTTGGAATTCTTCAGCTTTTAAGAACTCCGCTAGTGGGCGGAGTTACTGCGCAAACGACAATCTCATTGGCCTGCGCTCACCTATTATCATCCCTGTTTTCATTTCAGCGAATCAATTCGAGCGAACCCATACAACGTGATTAATATTCATGAACCCAGCAGCTCATTAATCCTTAGTGCGTTTTATATTGTTATTAGTGGTATAATTCGTAGTAGTTTTGTTATCTTATCAATTTTTCCCCCCTTTTTTTATAGAAACACTAAATGACAAACAATATCTTAAGCACCACCACCAGTCCTAAGTTCAGTCAACATGACAAATATGAATTCATTCTTGGTTATTCTAATTACTAAAGATCTATCATCATACAATGCTAAATTATCATAATATCATATTATAATGATTGACTAACTGATGCTAAGCGTCAGTAGATAAATAGTGTTGATTAATGTACAATGTTTTTTAATAATAATTTATTCTATTTAGTGTCCATTTCATTCATTTAACATATTTAATATTGGGGCATCCAAGTTATTTGACATTTGATTTTTTTTTTAAAAAGTAACGCAATTGTTACTTTCCCTGGTAATTAGTTACTTTTATAATGATGTAACTCAGTTACTAACTCAGTTACTATTTGTGAGAAGTAACTAGTAACCATAACTAATTACTTTTTTGAAGTAACGTGCCCAACACTGATGTTTGCAGAGTAATTTACAACAGCTTCGAACGCAGCTCAACCAATCAGAATCAAGGACCAGAACTATGCGTTTTATAAACAGCATTTATTACTTTTCTTTCTCAAAAGGAGGAAGTGTTTTTACACCTTGTTTCATTTACAACCCGAATTCCGGAAATGTTGGGACATTTTTTAAATTTGAATAAAATGAAAACAAAGACTTTCAAATCACATGAGCCAATATTTTACTCAAAAAACAGAGAGCACAACAAATGTTTAAACTGAGAAATTTTACACTTTTATCCACTAAATGAGCTCATTTCAAATTTGATGCCTGTTACAGGTCTCAAAAAAGTTGCCACCGGGGCAACAAAGGGCTGAAAAAGCCAGACATTTTGAAAAGATTCAGCTGGGAGAACATCTAGCAACTAATTAAGTTAATTTACATCAGGTCTGTAACATGATTAGCTATAAAAATGATGTCTTAAGCCCGGCTCACACTGTGCGATTTTGGCCACGATTTGGTCGTCTGAGACAAATTTTGAAAATCCTAAAAGATTCCTATAATCCTAGGCTAAAATCTGTAGTCTTTGATCGCTGGTTTGACATGTTCACCGACAGCTGATTAATGGCTGTTGCGATCAAATTTCACCTCCGACGAAATTCTGGCAGTGTCAGAAGATTTGGCGCACAGTCCTGCAGTGTGACTACCCCTACGATGAATGTCAAACTGTCTCCGTTTTTCAAGACAAGCTATGAGCAGAATTAATGCTAAAGAATTATTCTATCAGCCATAAACTCTGGCGCTCCCGTCCTCCGCTCATGGAATTCATCTGATATGTTGCCTTTTCTATATAAACACCGGTTGCGCCGCTGTTTTCATGTGGGTGTGTAGAGCTGCATATACTATTCTTCTTAAATACGCCGGTATTGCCGCCGTTCATATACTTTTCATGATAGCCAACATTTCGGTCCCGCCTGTAATGCAGTTCGCAGTCACTGGACATGTCCGGACAAGTTTTCTTGCCTGCACCCGTTTTTAACTCGTCTTGACTGTCCTACTGTCTGACATTAATGACAACTGAGATCCCACTGTGTGACATGATCATCATGTTCGTACAGTCTGACAAGTACAATCCTAAAGGACTTTTAAAAAAATCGCACAGTGTGAGCCCGGCTTTAGAGAGGCAGAGTCTCTCAGAAGTAAAGATGGGCAGAGGCTCTCCAATCTGTCAAAGAGTGCATAAAAAGATTGTGGAATACTTTAAAAACAACATTCCTCAATGTCAAATTGCAAAGGCTTTGCAAATCTCATCATCTACAGTGCATCAAATTACCCCGCCCCCCTCTGAAACCCCACGCAAACCCCTACCTCCTGAAACATGGACCATCTCACCCCCCCTCCCTCTCCAAACACCCCCCAACCTTACCACACCAAAGAAAAACTGAACTTTTTTGTTTTTTTGTTCTCTGTGCAATTCAAGTGTGCTACACACAGGTGAGTGGGCCTGTACAAAACCACCTGTAGTAACACACTCTCCTCTATGCGCACTAGACACTTTTCACACACTGCCGTGTGTACACAATCCCACAAAAGACTCCGCAATATATGTATGTTTACATGCTCATGCACTACAAATCATCTTGTACTGTAACCCAGCCAGCTGCTTGACTCACAATGTTTCTCTCTGCACATGTACAGTATTATGTGAAGCGTTTGTATAGTTTGTATTTTTTATCTTTATCTTTATTTGTATAGGGTAAACATTTATATATAGTATACTCAGTCAAAATCTGTCAGTAGGTTAGTTTGTGTATAGGTTTATAGTGTTGTATGTCTGTATTTACTGTATGTAGCACCGTGGTCCTGTGAGGCACGACATCTCGTTCCACTGTATGTCCCCACATGTAGTGGAATGACAATAAAGCTCAACTTGACTTGACTTGATAACATCATCAAAAGACTCTGAAAACTGAAACTGTAGAAATCTCTGTGCGTAAGGGACAAGGCCGAAGACCTTTGTTGGATGCCCGTGGTCTTCGGGCCCTCAGACGACACTGCATCACTCATCGGCATGGTTCTGTCATTGACATTACTAAATGGGCCCAGGAATACTTCCAGAAACTACTGTCGGTAAACACAATCCGCCATGCCATCTGCAGATGCCAACTAAAGCTCTATCATGCAAAAAGGAAGCCATATGTGAACATGGTCCAGAAGCGCCATTGTGTCCTGTGGGCCAAGGCTCCTTTAAAATGGACTGTTTCAAAGTGGAAAAGTGTTCTATGGTCAGACGAGTCCAAATTTGACATTCTTGTTGGAAATCACGGACGCCGTGTCCTCCGGGCTAAAGAGGAGGGAGACCTTCCAGCGTGTTATCAGCATTGTTCAAAAGCCAGCATCTCTGATGGTATGGGGGTGCATAAGTGCATACGGTATGGGCAGCTTGCATGTTTTGGAAGACACTATGAATGCTGAAAGGTGTATAAAGGTTTTAGAGCAACATATGCTCCCCTCCAGACGACGTGTATTTCAGCAGGACAATGCAAAACCACATACTGCAGCTATTACAACAGCATGGCTTCGTAGTAGAAGAGTCCGGTGCTGAATTGGCCTGCCTGCAGTCCAGATCTTTCACCTATAGAGAACATTTGGCGCATCATTAAATGAAAAATATGTCCAAGATGACCACGAACTCTTCAGCAGCTGGAAACCTGTATCAGGCAAGAATGGAACCAAATTCCAACACCAAAACTCCAGAAACTCATAACCTCGATGCCCAAACGTCTTCAAACTGTTTTGAAAAGAAGAGGAGATGCTACACCATGGTAAACATGCCCCCGTCCCAAATATTTTGAGACCGGTTGCAGGCATCTAATTTGAAATGTGCTCATTTTGTGCATAAATTTTTAAAATTTCCCAGTTTAAACATTTATGTTATCTATGTTCTATTGCGAATAAAATATTGGCTCATGTGATTTGAAATTATTTTAGTTTTCATTTTATTCAAATTTAAAAAACGTCCCAACATTTCCGGAATTCGGGTTGTAGTTATTATTTTAGGGAGTAAATGTGTTTTTGTCCATATGCACAGACCCCAATTTGATAAAATTTTTGCATTTTAGGATGACAGAAAAATTCAATTATAGACAACAAATGTAAAGTTGATCACATTTCATGGTTTTCATTTTGCTAAATAAACAATTGTTGGATACTTTTGCATAAGTAAATGATTAAAAAATGCTTTTAATTGTTTTTAATTTAGAAGTAGATATTGGGTTTAACATTACACAGAGTAATTGTTTTGATTTGGCAATGTATTTATTGTTTTTCGTAAATTAATTTGTGACATCATTCATTTTGTCACGTGTTGTGTGTAGTAAATAAACAGATTCATGCTGCATTATGACCAAATAAAGACTTTGAGAATGAAAACCAACCTGTTTGTTCCTCAGTATCTTCATGTTTGACTCTGAAAGCTTCTTCAGTCGTCACCTCTTCACTCTCCTCTTTAATAAACACCATCTCTGTTTGTTTCTCAGTATCTTCATGTTTGACTCTGAAAGCTTCTTCAGTCGTCACCTCTTCACTCTCCTCTTTAATAAACACCATCTCTGTTTGTTTCTCAGTATCTTCATGTTTGACTCTGAAAGCTTCTTCAGTCGTCACCTCTTCACTCTCCTCTTTAATAAACACCATCTCTGTTTGTTTCTCAGTATCTTCATGTTTGACTCTGAAAGCTTCTTCAGTCGTCACCTCTTCACTCTCCTCTTTAATAAACACCATCTCTGTTTGTTCCTCAGTATCTTCATGTTTGACTCTGAAAGCTTCTCCAGTCGTCACCTCTTCACTCTCCTCTTTAATAAACACCATCTCTGTTTGTTTCTCAGTATCTTCATGTTTGACTCTGAAAGCTTCTTCAGTCGTCACCTCTTCACTCTCCTCTTTAATAAACACCATCTCTGTTTGTTTCTCAGTATCTTCATGTTTGACAGTATATGCTTTTTCAATCTTCACGTCTTCACTCTCGACTTTAATAAACGCCATCTTTATAACAGTGACACATGGATCTCAGTCGCTTCAGCAGGAGTTTTTCTGTGTGTTTAAGATGAGAATAATTAACAGACAGATCTCTGTGTGCATCTCAATCAGCTCACTAGTTCAGTAGTCAGCACACTAGTAAGGGAGTCAGTTAGAGTGAGAGTTAATGACCTGATTAGACAAAAACACTCAAAACTAGCACTGCAAGAAATAAAAGAACACAGATCATACAGACATTTTATATATGCATTTCTAATTTACTTTTATCATGCATTGATTTATAGATTAATAGGTAAGACTTTCATGAAAACGGTCAGTTGATTTGTAGAAGCTGTCATTACACACAGGGGCAGATCTAGAAAATGATTGATAGGGTGGCAACACCAAAGCAAGTGTAGTTTTGGGAATTTATGGCCTGACATACACCGCTGTGTTAAAAAATATTGCATTACCACAAAGTAATCATCTATACTGATTAAAATGAAAATAAATGACATTTTCAATCTCCATGGGATCAAGTCAAGACACACACACACACACAAAAAAACTTAAGAAAAACAATCAACAGATTCTAAATGTGTCTTGAGCTTGTATCACATAGGACGATGAGCAGTTTTATTAATATTAAATGGCTACTTGGTTAGTTTAAATAACGTTTTAGTGCAAGTTTATGAGCAACAAAAAATTTTGGTAACACTTTCTATGAAGCCCGTATTTATAATACATTATAAGGGTATTCTTAAGGCATTATAATGAATACATAATGCATTATAAAAAACCTTATAATGTGTTATAAAATCTCTATAATATTCATAACAACAATTATAATACATTATAGTACTTACGTATTTGTGGTTATAACTTTTAAGAGTATGATTATTTATAGCACACAATGAACACCATATTAAATCTACTTCATTTATAATGGGTTATATCATCGCTTGACTGTTTATTTAAGGTCTGCACAGTACCTTACTACGTCTCTTGAGTGCAATGTTTATATAACTAATTGTATTAGTAGACTTAGGTAGGGTAGGTAGAACGTTCACATACTTGCAAAGTATCCTATCCTATGCATGTCTGTTGAGGAACCATCAAAATAAAATAAACCATCAAAATAAAGTATGCAGTATATTCAGCAGACACACTACTAATACTCTCATGACTGCTAGTTGACATGTAGTTGCAGAGTTACTTATCAACAGCTGTCTAAAGGGTGCCATCAAAATAATCAAACTGATATTATAGAGAAAAAAAAGTTCAAAGCAAATGTGTCATATTACGCATTCATCTGATCTGAAGTTTTTTTCCCTAAAGTTTGCATGCCTGTACCTCAAAAAGATATCTTAATGCCCTTTTAGATTTTGGGTCTTAACAAACTTCATTTTAGTAATATTCAACAATGTGATTGAGACCCCCTATCTTTAGGACTGAATGATGTAGGGGATTGAAAATAAAGATTTGAAAAGAAAAAAAGTTTATTAAAAACTAGAATCTAAAATCATATTGTGATATCTTTAATACTTCTTGAGTTATAGGTACGCAACCTTTGTAAAAATAATATTTATGTCACTCGGACAGGTATGTTCAATGCAGTTGTTTGGACAGAAGGAATAGAGATACATCACTAGTTTCAACATTATTTGTTCTTCAGACATTCCTCTTTAAAAGAAAAGTAGTATCATATTTTTGAAAAGTTACCCACATTTGGTTTTTGAGCACTGAAAATGTGTACAATTTAACGATTTCCCTCAGGAGCCATATTGAGATCTCAATATCTCTGGAACCAAGCCATACAGGGCCTTAAAAATGAAGGTGCCAAAAGAAAAGTTTGTTAAAACCCAAAATCTAAAAGGGCATTAAAATATCTTTAATACTTCTTGAGTTACAGGCCTGCAAAATTTGGAGAAAAAAACTTAAAAAGTTTTTTGTTTTTTTTAATGGTCACCATAGGCACATAATGCAACAAAGATTTCTAAAGTCCACGGATTTTACTAATAGATCTACCAATCTCTGTGAAAAAGTAACATTATGATGCTGCCATCACATAAATACGGTCGACATAAGCACCATGCATTATTTTTCACTCACTCAGTCTCTTACACACACACACACACACACACACACACACACACACACACACACAGAGAGAGAGAGAGAGAGAGAGAGAGAACTCTGGAGAGAATTCATCCCCTCAGGTTGTAAATCAACCTCAAAGTAAAAGCCCTGCACAATTTTTGACGGTTTGTTGCATATTTGTGTATTTTAGTTTCCCTGGTCTTCCTAATAAAGTTAATATTACTACTATTATTAAAACGCTGTTTTTTTTTTTACTTTGGCTCTTTTGGAAAAATGCATTAACCAAAAATAAAAAAAATTGTCTCTTTGGTCAAAAAAGGTTCCCAACCCCTGCTCTTATAGGATTGCTAAAGTCATGCAGTGTGTTTTGGGCTTAGAATGTCATCAGCGTGTTAAATCAGATGACACACAAAACCTATCAAATAATACACAGACTACTTTCTTGACAAACAATCACTCTTATCATTCCTTACAGGCCAGAGATCAAACAGTGTGTTTATGATGCACTGCTGCACTACACAGGGAGCGAGACTGTTACTGTTACTCATCTGTGGAGGGGCTTTACTATAAATAAATAAAAAACGATGTTCATTACTGTTATTAGATAGATTAAAACGTATTTAATTCATTTCAAAGTTCTCTATAAAACTGTCTGAACGGTTAGTAAAACACTTTAAAGGATTAAAAACACAAACCTTTCTTCAGCAGAAACACAGATGCAGGAGCGCGGCGCAGACTTATGACGTCACGTCCCACGCCAAAATAAAAGTCCTGTTCACACAAAACAGAAATTCACATACAGAAAACAGATTTACACTACAAGATAAACCACAGATATAGAAAGCTATGGATATTTATTTTTTTCATATCTAAATGTAAATGTAAATTAGATCTTATCATGCAAATGTAATGCAATTATAAACAACGGCGATTGACAAATCAGAACTTGCGCACAAGCTCACTTATGTCATATTTCGCACTTTTCAAAATAGCCAAGAGACCGGTTCAAACGCAACTTTTCGCATTCTTTAAAGAGAAGAGAAAAGAAGGTATGATATTTATGTTTAACGTTTAAAGACATTCCTCTGACATATTATGTATGCTGTACGTTCCATTCAGAAATGATCACCCTGTTATTTTCCTCTGTTCTGTCCACTGTAATAGCTTTGGAGCGCTGAAAATGCTTCTGCTCAAAAATGATCATTTGAAACTCAATAAGCAATAAGCTCCGTGAAGCCGTGGATAACAGTTAATTTAGAACAGCTAAAACACTCTGGGCTTGTTAACATTTATTTTAGCAATCCGAGTTCCGCACATAAATATATAGACCGTTAATATCTGCAGACTACAGCAGATTCTAGGTAAAGTATCTAGAATGAACCTTTATTTTGCCTAAAATCTGAACACAAATGATGTGATAACAGATCATTTGATATGGATAAAGCTGTGTTAATATTACATTTTGTGAGATAGCATTTAACTGAGAGGAGTGACAGCTTTTTTAATGATTATAATGGGAGTTTGCGAATGTGACCTTTGATTTTATACAATAGTTTAATAAACAAGTTAATGTTTAGTGACTTACATTTTAGAAACACTGTTGTCCAAATTTTGCTTTATTTCCTCAACGAAAATAGTCCCAAACAAAGTCACAGCTGAGCCACTGGTCATCTCCATGCAGTGTTTTGTTTATGAATGAATCTGCGTTTATGAATGAATCAATGATTCAGTCACCCATTCAGAAAGAGTCACTTGCTTCATTCCTGAATGAATCAGCTGTTTGAACAACTCAATTGAATGAATGATTCAGTGAAAAAGACAGTGACTTGCCGCCACCTAGAGCGCCTGGTGCTCAGTTATACAATATATAAAGTATTTTATGTATAATGTACATGTAGATTTTTATTCTACTCTTTAATCCTCCCCAGATGAAAGCCATGGTCAGGATCAAATGGGAAAGGATGCAGCTGAGGCAGCAAGAATAGGAGCAGAAGGTGTGATTCTGATGTGTGATTCTGAACATCAGATTCTTAAATCTGATGTTCAGAACTTCAGAGACCTAAATTTGGCAGCGGTAAACCAGTGTTGGGTGGTAATCTACTTGTAATTATTAAAATTAGGCACTTGCGATCATAATACACTTGAAGTCTAAAATGTGTTTAATAAGATTGTCACATTGTCAGTTATGAGGGCACATGCATTATAAAATGATAAAAACAAATATAGAATAATATATAACTATAATAAACACTGAAATACTCCAGTAAAAACAAGATTTGTCCATTTTGATTTCATGTTGACTTTAAAGGTAATGATTTTCAATACAATAAGTCATTCAAAACTATAAAAAAAATTTTACCCCAAAAGTGCAATCCAATAGATACAGTGATTGCTGATGATTATCAGTACTAATTTACATTTCAGCAAAAGTCTACCCAACACTGCTACCCTACAGTAAACAAATTTATTTATTATTAAATGTATTTTAAATTTTGTTGCTTTTGTAGAATTCAGCGAGGGGCAAGATGTAGCAGCAGGTTTAGACAGCTCTGAAGATGCCAGTCGCTCAGGTGAAGACAAGAGTGAACAGGGAGAGAGGGACATTGATATTCAAGAGGACTTCCCAGAATGTTGGACAGCACAAATTTTGAGAGGCAAAACATTTTTTATCCATGGCTTATTTGCCAAAACAAAAAGCTTGGCTGCTCCATTTGTCAGAAGGTGAAGGCAGCTGGGCCAGAGACAGGTTCTGGACACATGCATGTCTCTGAGGAGTGGGCCAAAGTAAAAGTGGTACCTTCAGGGACAACTAAATATGCACAGCAACAGTCACTGCATAAAAAAATTCACAGACACAGAACATCAGATTATCACAGCTCAGCAGAGAACATTTTACAAAAAGAGCAAGACAAAACCTTAGAAACATTGACCACTGAGATGATGAGGGATCATTTCCTGACCACCGACAGAGTTTTCCGCACAGTTTACAAAATTGTCAAATCAGGAAGACCTTTCACTGATCTGCCAACTGACATTGACCTGCAGGTCCTAAATGGAATAGACATGGGAAGAACTTTACACTCTGACAAGTCTTGTGCAAAAATTAGTCAGCACATAGCTTGCGAAATGAGAAAGACAGTGGTGGCAAGGGTCCTTGAGAGTGAAACTAAAGTTTCCATTCTGATAGATGAATCCACAACTATCAGCAAGAAATCTGTGCTGATCATCTATATTAGAGCAAGCTTAGATGAAAATGAAGAGCCACTAACATTTTTTTTAGATTTAGTGGAACTTGCAGCTACAAAAGCACAGGATATTTATCGGGCACTTATGGAAAACCTCACGCACCATGGTTTCACAGAAGCTGTTCTAAAAGAACGTTTTGTTTGTTTTGCTTCAGATGGTGCCTCTGTTATGCTTGGAAGTAAAGCAGGTGTTGCAGCAAAGATTGTTAAAATGTTTCCCAATGTACTTATTTGGCACTGTATGAACCACCTCCTAGAACTGAGTGTCGGAGATGCTGTAGAAGAGGTTGCTGGGCTGAACCAGTTCCAGTCATTTTTTGACAAGGTCTACAGTCTTTATCATGCTTCTGCTAAAAACCCCTGTGAACTAACTTCATGCTGTCAAGAACTTGCATTACAATGTCGGAAGGATTCTTGGCACTAGATGGATAGCTTCTAATTATAGAACTATCAAAGCTGTATGGCAACAGCACTCAGCACTTCACAAACACTTTTCAGAAGCCTCGACTGATCCAAAACGAAACTCCACTGAGAGGTGCATGTTTACTGGTTTAGCAAATCGTCTCAGTAGTGTCACCTTTGAGCACAAACTTGCAGTCATGTATGATGCCTTAGAAGAGCTATCAGAGCTATCATTGTTACTTCAGGACAGAAACATGTCTCTCTCGACAGGTCCGTGTGTTAAAGTCTATGGCTGAAATGCCTGGTCTACGTATACAGGAGGCACAAAGAGCAGTGGAGCTGAAGCTCTTTAAAGGTGTGTCATTGACAAATCATACAAGGAATGACAGAGACATCAATCAGAAACTGCTATTTGATGCTTTAGCTAAAAGCCTAGAGAGGAGAATGTTTTTTTGTCTGGTTATCAGAGCAAAGAACAGTATGAGACTTTTCTAAACAACATCAAAGCACTGGATCCCTCTAGCTGGCCAGAAGAGTGTGATGTTCGTTATGCTGAGAATGATGTACAGGAACTCTGCTCCCTTTTCCAGCTCCACAACAGCAAGGAAATTCAGAGAGGCACGAGGGAATACATTGATAATGTTAAGACCACAGGTAAATGTATATTTATAAAGCATATTTTATCAAATAAAAATGTGTTTAAAAATTAGACCTGTTTTGTTATCATGGTGTAAGTTTAGCTACAGGCCCCCCCGCCCCACCATCCCCCTTGAATTTTTTTTACAATTCGACCACTGGTTGTAAATACAAATACAAATTTGTATCACACATACAAATAATCAAGCCCCCATTATTTAATTCTTCTCACTAGGGCTGCCCCCTAATAGTCGACTAACCGAAAGTCGACCAGAAGAGGCTTGGTCGACCAAAATTTTATTATTAATTTTATTATAATAATACATTTGTATTATTTTATTGGCGAAGTCATGCAGATCGTTAACGGCTGGTCTATGTGGTAGTACATCGGGCAGGACATCCAACCCCTGCCTATTATTCATCGACCTCAAATATGGCTTATCATCTGAAATATGTAAGTATTAGCAACTTTACATGCCTGCTCAATCTAATGTTAAACTAGAAATATGTGCGCTATTCAAATGTCAGTGTGGAGTGAGGAAGCTGGACAGTAGCGCTCACTGCATGATAGATAGAGGTATCGGTGTGCTCACTTGCTCTTAAAATACTCTCATTTTTGGTGATACAGATAATAGTAATATATCTTTAGAATCTATAACGACCCTATGTTTATTTGTGTGCACTCACAATAACAAAACATTGTGCTTTTGTAAAATAATGAAAGCAAACAGGATACGCTTTCTGCCGTCTCGGTCTCTGTGAACTTGAGTGCGAAACTCTGAAACTCTGTGTGTACTTGCCTTACAGACATAAAAAATATATCTATAGAGAGTGAAATGTTTACTTTCAAATAAACCAATTCAAATGGAAGACAATATTTTCAGATTATGTAATCCGTATGAAACATGCATACAGGCGCATCCACTACTGCAAAGATGACAAGTCGGTGTCGCAGACTCTTGAACCAAGAACAAAGAAAGCACTAGCTTATCAATGAATTCTTAAAATGTAAATGCCACCTCCTTACTGTTTTTCCCTGACACATTCATAATCATTACATCTGCGGTGCACTGTGGCAAGCTTAATGCATGCACTTGAGCGTTTATTAGGCTATGTATGCAATTAAAGGCTCATTATTATGATTTAAATGGTTTATTAATAATCGTGCAATTAGTCGACTAATGCTTCAAATGAATGACTACTAGTCGACCAGAAAAATCTTTAGTTGAGGGCAGCCCTACTTCTCACATTCTTTCTTACCTGCCTCACAGTCACTGTCACACTGATGGCTTACTGATGGAGGCTCTTTGTCTCTCAGGTGTGAATCTCTAAATATTCATGGCCATTGTCACTCCCTTGCATACGGCCTTTCTAACACAAAACATGTCTTACAAAAGTTAAATCAATTTATTGTTTTCTGTGAATGAGTTAGCAGGATGATTTTCACGTCATTTTGTAGCAAAAACTCTAGTCTACCACATTCAGTTCTCAAAAGTCTTGTGAACATGTTCTGTATGTGTTTTTGTCCTTATTTCAGTGACTAAAACTGCTGCTCACATTATTGTAGCCCTGTTTGTTCTGAATACAGTGTTATCAGACTGTAGACATCAATATGGTAATGTGACATTAATACAACATTAACTGAATTGTCTTTCTTCAGAGGGAATGTGCAGATGATTGTTAAAATTGCCATTTTCCTCAGTGTGACACGAGGTTTGGAATTTCTTTCCAGAAGGAGTTTGCAAGTGCCGTTTCAGGTTTGTGTGATATGTGAATCTCATGTCACACTGAACACACTTGTAAGGCTTCTCTCCAGTGTGAACTCTCATGTGAATCTTAAGGTTTCCTTTATTTGTGAAGCTCTTTCCACAATTAGGGCAGGTGAAAGGCTTCTCTCCAGTGTGAACTCTCATGTGATTCTCAAAGTTTCCTCTGTGTGAGAAACTCTTTCCACACTGCTGACATATAAAACAGTTCTCTCCTGAGTGACTCCTCATGTGAAGATCAAGCTGTGCTTTACACCTGAAACACTTTTCACACTGATCACAAACAAACGGCTTCTCTCCAGTGTGAATTGTCATGTGGCCATTGAGGTACTTTTTCTGTTTAAAACTCTTTCCACACTGAGAACATATGAATGGCTTCTCTCCAGTGTGAATTCCTGTGTGAATTTTAAGATTTTCTTTTTGTGTAAAGTTCTTCCCACACAGCTTGCAGGTGTAAGGCCTCTCTCCAGTGTGAATTCTCATGTGAATTTTAAGATTTTCATTTCTTTTGTAGCTCTTCCCACACAATTTGCAGGTGTAAGGCTTCTCTCCAGTGTGAACTCTCATCTGGAATTCAAGGTTTCTAGTTTCTGCTTTTTGAGTCGGCGAGTAAGTAAAAGATTTTTCCCCAGTCACGAAATCTTGACGTATGTCATACTGATTTTTCTCTTCCATCTCATTCAGTTCTTGACTCTCCTCTTTCAGCGGCATCAGGTCTAAGGTGAAAGAAAACAAAAACAAGTTAACACCAGTTTAACGGCACCAAGACAAAGCTTTTAGACAGTAAAAATCAAATTTAACCACTAGATTCTATACCCACTAAACAACTCAAATGTAATCTCAGAAACTCTTGTCAATATTGTTAATTCTTTGCTTTCTTTAGGACACGTCCCAAATACTTTGAAGCTGGCAGTTATCAAAGCCCATATAAAAACCCACAGTAGAGCACTGGATTGGGATCCGGCGGGTCCCAACACAAATCAGGATCAGGTGGTTTCACATTTGCTCCAGATGGGAGTGGGAGATCAAAAATACACAGCAGTTACCGGAATTTAACAAGAAGAATGCAGTCAACAGTAGTGATGTGTGTTTCGTGATCAAATAATTTTTTGAACCTGTTGTTTTTACCGAACCGTTTGAACCAGTTCACCAAATCAGACTGAATCGTTCAAAACAGTTCACATTTTAAGTCAGCACAATCTTTTGAAGTTATTTACTCAAATCACTAGTATACTGAAGCAAGAACTTTCGAACATGTTCGATACTGAGAACCGATGAGCTGATGATACTGAGCATGACTGTAATGTTCTCAGAGGGATGAAAAGCATTTTTCTTAAAGGTATAGAGTTCACCCAATAATGAAAATTCTGTCATTAATTACTCACCCTCATGTCATTCCAAACCCGTAAGACCTTTGTTCATCTTCAGAACACAAGTTAAGATGTTTTGGATTTAAAGCTCTCGGATTCAACAGACAAACTGTGAGGGTCTTTGGACCCTTCACCCGAAAGAGCACCCTAAAGGGCTCAGTTACCAGGGAAACCATCTGATAAGACTGTTTTATTGCTCCAAAGTATGTGAGATGCGAAATGCAGTAAGAACAGACCCTTCTGAAACCTACGCAATGCCCATAAAAACAGAACTTTCCTCCTTTTCACTCATAGACAAACCTTTCTACGAATAAACATGCATCCCAGGACATTGTGTGTATGATTTTAACTGTCTTGTATAGTCACATCTTCACATCTTGCATTGTATTTTGCTGTATGCATGCTTTATGAGTGAAGTACTAGTTAATGTAACCCCACCTATATCGTGTCTCCTACCAAATTAATGCTCATTTAATGACGCACACTTTGAAAAGAAGAAAAGTGATGTGACATGTAGTGAGCTTTCCTGTAGCTCAAATGGTAGAGCATGGCGCGCTAGCAACGCCAAGATCATGGGTTCGATTCCCAGGGAAAGCAAGAGCTGATAAAATGTAAAATTGTAACTTGAATGCAATGTAAGTTGCTTTGGATAAAAGCGTCTGCTAAATGCATAAATGTAAATGTATAAATGACATGTGGCCAAGTATGGTAACCATTTAACCCATCCTAAGTGCACACACACAGCAGTAAACACACACACACATCGTGAACACACACCCGGAGCAATGGGCAGCCAATGCTGCGGCGCCTGGGGGTTCGGTGCCTTGCTCAAGGGCACCTCAGTCGTGGTATTGAGGGTGGAAGAGAGCGCTGTACATTCACTCCACCCACGACAATTCCTGCCGGACCTGAGACTCGAACTCGCAACCTTTAGGTTACAAGTCCAACTCTCTAACAATTAGGCCACAACTTCCCCGACTTGGTGTACACCACTTCCTCATAGAATGCCATGTGTGTTTGTAATTTAATCAAAGTATAGACTGCCAGAGCCATTCAAACCATGCTCTTAGACAAAGGGTCATAAAGCCCCCCAATATTTCCAGCCTCCCGCTTGGAAATTCAGCCTTTCTCATTGGTCAAGCCCATCCTAAGAGGTGTAACTTCCCTGACTTTAAAGGGCTCACGCACAGATCCGCCTCTCTCTTCTGCTAAATCTTCTGATTGCTGCCCGTGTGGAGCAACTCACAGAGAACCTGAGCCGGTGTGGGCACGCCCGGCAGGCCCCAACATATAGAGCCGTGTGCGATCTCCCTAGACTGGGGAGATGGCTCTTGACCACAAAGAGTCAGACTAATACCACTGGAGTTCGTCCTCACTCAACCCTGGAATTCACCATCATGGAAATGCCCTCGATCAGACATTTTTCTCTCCCCGCTCCCGGCAGTCTCTGCATCTTCATCTCTGGATTGCAGCCTGCAGTTCCACTGCGGCCCAGAGGGCCAGCAGGCCCCCTTTTACACCCAGCCATGTGCTTACTTAGGAGAGAGGACTCTCTCAACCACAACAGAGTCAAGAACAACCTCAGAGTTTCAAGAGATTGCAACTTCTGCCATCGAATGGAACCATCCAGATCTTCTTCAAAGGCTTCACGAGACTCTCGTTCCACAGCCAAATCAAATGCAAGTATCGTACCTTTCACGAGTATCGCAAGTATCGTTTGTTGTAAGCTATCGCATACTGTGCTTTGAATTAGAGACTGATGGTTCTTTCAGATGGTCAACTCGGCCTCATTCTCCCTGTTTCTGTCCGGTTTCATTCATCCAGTCTCACTTACCCTTCCCATGTACCACGTATGTGTGATGCGTGTGTGTGTGTGTATGTGTTCGTTTAGACTAGTTATGTGTTTGTGATTTAGTTAAAACTTTGTGCACAATACATATGAGTATTTCACGAGTTCACACTTACATATAATTTGAAGGGGTAAAGTTTAATGCGTGTTTGGCGTGCTGTCCGGGGGGAGGGCTCCGAGCTCCGAGTTCGGCCCGAACCCAGAGTACTCCCCCCCTATGTAAGTGCTTAGGACTAGAAGCGTGGAGAAGGGGTGGTGGAGGGATGCTGCAAAACTGTCAATGGAATGAGGTGAGCCTGCTGAGTGTATATATACCTCTTACCATTGATTGCTGAGTGCTCTCCACCTGTGTTAATTATCTGAACGTGCTCCTCCCGAACTTTGTTAATAAAACATCATTTCACGAGTTCACACTTACATATAATTTGAAGGGGTAAAGTTTAATGCGTGTTTGGCGTGCTGTCCGGGGGAGGGCTCCGAGCTCCGAGTTCGGCCCGAACCCAGAGTACTCCCCCCAAAAGGCTAAGAGCAGAGGACAGCCGCCGAACTAAAGACCCCCCAAATGAGTGCCGAGTTTGGCGGGCTGGTATCTCGAGAAAGGGTCTGGATGTTTGGCCAGGGGGTCCGTGATGGCGGCTCACTGTGCCTGGACTGACGGGCCCTGCTGGCCTGCAACGGGGAGCAGTTGTAATTTGGAGCGACCGATCGGGAGAGTTTGCGCCTTCTTTCTCCGCTGTGAGACCAATGCTCGCTGGACAGAAGAGGAAACGGGAAAGAGGAAAATGAGAGCTTGACTGGGAGATTTTCTCGCACTGTGTCCGCTGTGAGACCAAATGCTCGCTGGACGAAAGAGAAAACGTAAGTGCTCTACTGGGAAAGTTCTCACTGCGTCCGCTGCGAGACCAAATGCTCGCTGGACAGAAAGAGGAAACAGGGAAGAGGAAAATGGGAGCTTGACCGGGAGATTTTCTCACACTGCGTCCGCTGTGAGACCAAATGCTCGCTGGACGAAAGAGAAAACGTAAGTGCTCTACCGGGAAAGTTCTCACTGCGTCCGCTGCGAGACCAAATGCTCGCTGGACAGAAAGAGGAAACAGGGAAGAGGAAAATGGGAGCTTGACCGGGAGATTTTCTCACACTGCGTCCGCTGTGAGACCAAATGCTCGCTGGACGAAAGAGAAAACGTAAGTGCTCTACCGGGAAAGATCTCACTGCGTCCGCTGCGAGACCAAATGCTCGCTGGACAGAAAGAGGAAACAGGGAAGAGGAAAATGGGAGCTTGACCGGGAGATTTTCTCACACTGCGTCCGCTGTGAGACCAAATGCTCGCTGGACGAAAGAGAAAACGTAAGTGCTCTACCGGGAAAGTTCTCACTGCGTCCGCTGCGAGACCAAATGCTCGCTGGACAGAAAGAGAGACTGTTGAAGTAGTTGGACCTGTGCTGCTAGCGGTGATAGCCTCGCGCTAGTGTCTGCGACAGGAGCTGGAGGCCGCTGAAAAGGAAAAGGGTTATAAACAGCGGGAGTATAAAACTGAGTGGTTGTGGGGAGGCCGCTGGGCCCGGCTGTATGCGGCGCTGTGGCAGCAGAAGCCGTGGTGGAGGGCTGGGCCTCATTGAGAGGTGGGAGTGCCATGGCGGAATCTGGTGCGCGGCCCAGGCTTGCTGAAGGCCTGTTGCTGCGTCTTGATGGGCGAAGCGATCCGGATCCTGTGCGGGAAGACGACGGTGGTGACTGGGCAGGCGATTTTTGGGCCCTGCGGGCTTTGCTCTGCCTGTGGGTCGTCTTTGCTGCAAAACTGTCAATGGAATGAGGTGAGCCTGCTGAGTGTATATATACCTCTTACCATTGATTGCTGAGTGCTCTCCACCTGTGTTAATTATCTGAACGTGCTCCTCCCGAACTTTGTTAATAAAACATCATTTGTTTCTGATTCCCTGCTTGCAACAAAGTCCATTTAACGATTTTGATCTTGTTACATGCTCTGAGTAGTACTGTACCTTAAAAAGGGTATTTCCCTTACCCTGGAAATTAAGATGTGTTTGAATTCATAAATAATCAATACTGAGCGTTCGCTAGATGACCTGGTCAATTGATTGTACTGTAAATTCTGTTTTAATCAAGCTAATTCTATTAACTTATCCAAATATTATAATTAATTATAATAAGTTATGATTAATTATTAATATTCCCCCTTTGAGCTAATTTGCTACAGAGCATACTACATGACGTCATCAGTATCACGAGATTACTAGTTGTATGTGACTCCGGTGTCTGATTCAAGATGTCCGAGTAAACAGTGGTTGAAGTTACACTGGTCTCTTCTTTTCATTATCTAAAAGTCAATAAGCTGCCAAAGGGCAAACGTAACATGTTGTCAGAGTAACGGTCCGAACACCCACCAATAGAGAAGACGATGGACACGTATGGCATTCCAGCACCGCGGATGGACTGGAATTCATCCAACCTACCCGAAGCATGGCAGCGGTTCAAGCAACAAGCCGAAATGATGTTTTCTGGCCCACTACGGGAGAAACGCAAACCAGATAAGTGCAGTTACCTCCTCTTATGGATCAGGGATAAGGGACAGGACATATACAATACCTGGACATTTTCCGAAGAAGAAGCTAAGAAGCTACAGACATACTACGATAAGTACACAGCTTATATTACCCCCAAGTCCAACCCGATATACCCCAGATATCGCTTCCATGAGAAAATGCAGGCTGACGGCGAAACATTCGAAAATTTTATACTCTTAATATTGTCAATAATTGATGTTTTTGACTATATTTCTGGCTATCGTCGATACAAGATCACTGTCTTTCGACGCACCCCAGCAAGGGGAGGTTATCGCAGCACGTTGCCTGTTACGTCGTTTGGGCTGCGTTGTTGAGCGCAGTGGCACTGAGAACATTATATTTCACACACTTTAAGCCAGTGGTCGGCAACAGGCGGCCCGCGGGCTAAAACTGGACTGCCAGCAATAATATCTGGCCCGCGCCCGCAACCCGATTATTTTGATAGCGGCTGGTTCTGAAATAGATCTGTCATGACAGCAACAGTTACTCACAATCAGAGTACGTGAGCAGAGCGGTGTGATTTTGACTGGAGCGAGGAGCGGATTTTTAAAAAGATAGGGAGCGTTGTGGTTTTCACTCGCTCCTCCACCGCTCCATCCCGAGTACAATTCATGCCAACGACCCGTAATATAACTGCATACTTAGCAAGAATTCACATGTTAAACAGCTAGCTTGATAGAGAAGGATCACTCAAATCAGAAAGAATGTGAAGGCTATGATAGTACTCAAGGAATTTGTTTTTTCCTATACTGAATATTTTCAGCTGAAGGCATGATTTAAACAAGTACTAAAACACTTATTCACACGCAATCGCTCTCTCAATAATGCATTCAAGCAAATGTAATCTTACAGTGCTACTTCATCTGTATCTGATTTCGAATGAGCAGAAATCTGTAAGAAATGCATCGATCTGTAGGTAAAATAACTGACGAAAACGTACTGTTATTTTCATCACAAACAAAATTTGCACCGCAAAAAGCAGCTATTATACCTTTTAATGCTGACAACCATGTTATTAGCTTGTCATTGGTAGTAAAAAAAGTTTGCACACTAGTGCTCCAATAAGCCACGTTGAAACTCTCCTGTTATTCTATTTTTTAATATACGTTATGAACAGAACTGTGATATTTCAAACCTACTGAAATACTTTTCATGAGATAGCGAAGGCAGAGCGGTGTCTCTGGTATCCGAGAGGGAGGAGCGGAGCGGGAAATGGTGAACCAGGAGTGTGTGTGTGTGTGTGTGTTTGTACTCATGTGAGTTTAGTAGCATCTCTGTCAACTTATTTCCTTTTGTACACTCAAATGTGCCTATGAAGGATTGTAGATGGTCACATGTTGTCTTTATTGTTGCCAGAGGCCAGTCGGTATAATGTACAATGTAACATTGTAATTTTTGGTGTGTATGTTACTGGCTCATTGGCTGTGCCTTTAACCTTAATTAACACATACAGGCTTAGTTTTAAATATTTATGGTAATGTTTTTAGAAAAAATTTTTTTTGTCAAAGTTTGTCTTTTTTTTGTAGGAACACAGACAGAGGTGTCATATAAAAGTGTAGGTGTTTGAACCACTACATCTGGTGAAACTTTCAAACCTTTGGCATTAACACCTCTGACTTCAACACCTTTAAATGATTCAAAGCCAACAAAAAGAGCTCATATAGAACTGGAGGGGGAGGAAAGTGTTTCCTTTGAGGTCTTTGATCGTCAGGACACAACATATGAGCCGATAAATCTTATATATTCTCATGTTATAGCCTTTTAAAGAGATTAGGCTATATACTTTGTTGGAATATATTTTGTTTGTTTTTTTAATTTCATTTGAAGATTTGATTCTGATTTGAAGATATGATTCTCATTCTGATTCTGTAAATTTCTTATTAAATTGTAATCGTTTCTTATGTGGTTACAGGAAGCAAAGCACTGTACACTGTCGAAAAGCTTCTTACAAACAAGAGAACGCTGAAAGACGTCGAGAAACTCAGCCCTCGCTTTCAAACTTCATCTTTGGAAGCTTTTCACAGAGTGATTTTGAGCTTTGCACCAAAAAATGTGGTTTATCCTTAGCTTGGAATGTTGTGCAGGTGTGTTTGAAAGTAATTAATGACTTTAACCTCTATGAAAATGTCTGTTACCTTTGCTGATGTAATATATATAGTTGAAGTCAAAACTTTACATACACCTTTCAGAATCTGCAAAATGTTAATTATTTGACCAAAATAAGAGGGATCATACAAAATGCATGTTATTGTTTATTTAGTACCGACCTGAATAAGATATTTCACATAAAAGATGTTTACATATAGTCCACAAGAGACAATAGTTGAATTTATAAAAATGACCCCATTCAAAAGTTTACACCCCCTTGATTCTTAATACTGTGTTGTTAGCTGAATGATCCACAGATGTGTTTTTTTTGTTTAGTGATAGTTGTTCACGAGTCCCTTGTTTGTTCTGAACAGTTAAACTGCTGCTGTTATTCAGAAAAATCCTTCAGCTCCCACATATTCTTTGGTTTTCCAGCATTTATGTGTATTTGAACCCTTTCCAACAATGACTGTATGATTTTGATATTCATCTTTTCACACTGAGCACAACTGAGGGACTCATATGCAGCTATTACAGAAGCTTCAAACACTCACTGATGCTCCAGAAGAAGAAACTATGCATTAAGAGCCGGGGCGTGAAAACTTTTGAACAGAATGAAGATGAGTAAATTTTTCTTGTTTTGCCTAAATATCATATTTTTTTCATTTAGTACTGCCCTTCAGAAGCTACAGAAGATACTTACATGTTTTCCAGAAGACAAATTAAGTTAAATTTACCTCGATCTTCATATTCAAAAAGTTTTCACGCCCCGGCTACAACAAAAACAACAACTGGAAAGCCAATATATTGGCTTTTGTTTCCCAAAGCCAAAACATTTAAGGCCATTAAAGTCACAGGCAACATATTGTAAGTTAAACAAATTTATTGATGTTCACAATTAAGTAACTAAAAAAATCTAAACCATAAATGTAATTAGTGGTTCAGTCAAGGGGAGGTCTGAATCCAGCACAGCTGCCTGCAGCGTCAGGAAACTCTCGGCATATACGCAGGACAACACAAGACGGGATAGCCACCCTGATCGTCCTGCTCAGATAGCCCCAGCACCAGCTCACAAAACTCCTCTGCGCCAAGCGCCTGTAACGCCTGATGAGAAACACAATGACAAAGACACAGCAATTTGCCTTATCTGCTATGACTGTGAATTGATGACAAATGTTGTAATATTAATTTTGTTGATTTGTAATAAAAACATTACAGCTGTTTTCGTCTTAAAATAGTGTTTTCATTGAATGTGCTGTTTACTTAAATTTAATTGTAATGACCTGCTTTACAAAATCGCTATTGTACTGAACACAAAATAATTACATATGTGACATAATACATGTATAAATCTTACTGTTCTTTTCCTCTGAGTCTCAAGGGGCCATAATCAGCTTTGTAAATATTAAGTGCATTCTGTAGTGAATACACATTCAGGCAAACCGGGTCGAAGCCTGGGTGATGGGTTATGCAGGTAACTGTGTCCGGTATCTGGTTAATCCTTCTAACAATCTAAAAAACAAGAACAATATACTTCTATTTATTATACATGCATACATACACTGCCGCTCAAAAGTTTGGGATCAGTAGGATTTTTATTGTTTTTAAAGAAGTTTCTTGGCTGAATTTATTTGATCAAAAATACAGAAAAAACAGTAATATTTTTGCAATTTAAAAAAACAGTTTTCTATCTTAATATAGTTTAAAATGTAATTTATTTCTGTGATCAAAGCTGTATTTTCAGCATCATTACTCCAGTCTTCAGCGTCACATGATCCTTCAGAAATCATTCTAATATGCTGATTTATTATCAATGTTGGAAACAGTTGTGCTGCTTAATATTTGACTGTTTTCATGATTCTTTGATGAATAAAAAGGTAAAAAGTTACTTTATTCAGTAAAAAGTTACTTTTATTCAGCAAGGATGTGCTAAATTGACACAAAGTGATAGTAAAGACCTGGGATTGTTAGAAAATATTTATATTATTATTATTATTTTTATTTAAATGCTGTTCTTTTTAACTTTATATTCATTAAACAAATCATGACAAAAGTATCACAGGTTCCAAAAAATATATATATTAGGCAGCACAACTGTTTCCAACATTGATTATAAATCAGCATATTATTATTATGATTTCTGAAGATCATGTGACACTGAAGACTGGAGTAATGATGCTGAAAATACAGCTTTGATCACAGAAATAAATTATATTTTAAAGTATATTAAGATAGAAAACCGTTATTTTAAATTAAAATAATATTTCACAATATTACTGTTTTTTCTGTATTTTTGATCAAATAAATTCAGTCTTGAGCAGAAGAATCTTCTTTAAAAACCAATAAAAATCCTACTGATCTCAAACTTTTGAGCGGCAGTGTACATACAGTATATACACACACACGTATATACATATACACATATTCATATACATATATACACACACACACACATACATACATATATATAAATGATAAAATATAAATTATATGAATATGAATATATACATGTAAATATTTTCAAAATATATACTATGTGTGTGTGTATTTATATATACACATAAATATACACAGTACACAAACATATGTAAACAAAAACTTTTATTTTGGATATAGATATAAATATATATATGAGCAATATCACATGAGTAGACATGAGGTACGGCTGTATATCAGCACGGCTGTGATTCTGTCGTAGGTAATCACAGTGTGTTATACAGCCATACCTCATGTCTACTCGTGTGATATTGCATTTATACAACAGTTCGACAGCACGAGTGTGTAAATACTACTAGGGCTGAAATGATTCCTCGAGTAACTTGAATACAAAACATCATCTGCCTCGAGGCTTCGTTTAGTCCATTTACTCTAACTACACAAGGAGCACTGTGTTTCCCCACAGACCATTATTACTGATGCACAACCTGATAAACACTGGACCATAGACTGTAAAAATAAAAATTTAATCGCAGGACATATTTAAGACCATAAATCAATATGGTGGCTAGTTATGATGTCCCTAAGTTAGATATGTTTTGTGAAAGACACACACACTCCCCACACAGTTATGCATAATAATAACACAGAAAGTTAGTTAAGTCAGTATCACATGAATAGTGCCAGTGTTCACCTCTAAAATCAGCATGATTACAAATGTGATACTGATTTTATACAACAGTTCAATAAACAAGAAATAAATTAAATAGGCCTACATCTAAATGCCTCTTCAGATGCAGCTTCTGTGTTCAAAGATGAATTTTGATACTGATATAATTTGTTTGGTCTTATTATTCTAACTGGCTGATTAAATGTAAGAATTTGACTCAAAAGATGATGCACACTTTTAGAAAAAAAGGGATTTATATAAAGTAAAAATGCCCATAAAATGTAAAAATTAATTTAAACTTACTGGAACAGATTCATTTCTATCACTGCTGTGAACTGACCAACACACAGAATATGGATGACATCAAAAACAGGTTTTACACAAACACACAAGTACGTAAAGAGACATTTAAGAGGGTTTATTCTCCAAATAACTCTAATTTCATGTTGCAGAAAAATGTGTTTAGAAATTGTGTATGTACTCTTGTTCCAAGTTACCTTCCTGTCCACTGATTTTTGCCTCTCACAAAAGCCACAAAGCCTTCCAAGACGACAGTAAAGGCTTATGTCATGCTTGAGCTTTAATTAGGCTGAAACTTGAAAGTTAAGTTGCATAACATAAATACAATGTTTAGGTATTATTATTATTTTTATTACTATTATTTTAATTTATGCCTTAGTTTTAATTTGTACCATTTACCTTTTTTAAAGTAATGTAAAATTGATTTATGAATTTTTTATTTTATTTTTTTATTTATATTTTATTTATATATTTATATTGCATTTTGAATGCAATTTGGCAATTAAATGCATTAAATGGGTTTAGTTTTCACGGTTATTAATGTATGCAATTTCAGCAATAAGAATGTAAATTTTTCTAAAAAAGGAAACAAATTAGTTGTTTATTTTAAGAGACCTATCTTATTTTCTCTTGTATATTTAGTATTTCTCTTTTATAAAGAAAAAATACTTCTTATCTGGGGCCTCATTTATAAAATGTTGCGCAGAAACTATCCTAAATTTGATCTTACGATCATTTCTAAGATATGCGTACGTGCGATTCATAGAATGAATGTACGAAAAGAAATCGCGCGTACGCGTCTCTTTCAGATGTGAAATCTATGAATCGCAAATTATCTTGAACTTGCGCGCAACTGAATGGTTTCAGCTCTCTGCCTTGTAAACGACTCCTAATTAATATCATTAACATATAAAAGATCACCAGTCATCATAATTTAGAACAGCCAGCTGCAAGAACAGCTTATATTTAAAAAAACCTGCAATACTCCGACAATAAAAAGTGCGTACGTCTGCTCAGACCCTGACGTGACGCTAAGCACTTTTCCACGTCAAAGACCGTTTTTATAAATATGAACGTTGGCGTGGATTTAAGCGTACGCACACTCTACGATCAAATCTGAGCATACGCACGCTTTATAAATGAGGCCCCCGATTACTTGAGTAATCGATGGAATAATCGGTAGAATACTCGATTACTAAAATAATCGATAGCTGCAGCCCTAGTAAATACATAAAAAATAACAGTGTCATTAAAAGCCCTCTTTGTGCATAACTACTTCCTTCTGCCAGGAATTCTGATCTAAATTTTACAGTTTATCTGCTGAGCCCAAGCCTTCATTACTAATTCCAAACCGTCACTTTAGAACTAGTAACGAAGGAACCTTGAGTTGCTTCATTAAAAGCTTATTGTATAACCATGAAAAGCAGTGTATTATATATTGTAGAGTATTATGAGAGAGAGATTGACTCAGCGAGTGTGATTACCAGTATCTGATACAGCATTCATTCTTCATATCAATCTCATATTCACAATAAATCATTAATTTGAATGTCCGATGGGCTTGTACTATCCTCTTATCTGTTAACCCTCTGGGGACTGAGGTGATTTTGGGGCCCTTGAGATGTTTTGACATGTCCTGATATTTGTGCTTATTTCAGCTACTTATAACATATTAATGACCAACATGTATTTGTTTTTGTATTCAACACAAACCTTGCTACAATATTATGTGACCAAGATGGATGTACATGTTTGTATTTTTTTAGAAAAAAAATATTATGCGTGGTTAGTAAGTTTTGGGAAAAAAAATGTAGCTGAAATAAGGCCATAAAACCCACACTAAATAGTCCTGAATAAGACTTTAGTGTAATCAGTCTTGTCGGCTAGAATATTTACTTCACAATTAAGTGAGAATCATTCTGCTTACTCATTCACAGAAAACAATATATTGATTAAAATTTTTTAAGACATGTTTTGTGATTGAAAGCCTGTATGCGAGGGAGTGACAATGCCCTTGAATATTAAGTGATTCTCACCTGAGACACAAAGGGCCCTCCCCTAAAGGCTGCTAATGGCCCATCAGTGTGACTGACTTTGAGGCAGGTAAGAGAGAATGTGAGGAGATTGAACAAATGTTTTTTTTAATTATTTGTATTTTATTTACAACACCGTATAATCAAAACATACATAATGAAGGTCAAAGACACATTATTGTGCACACTGATCTAACCACAGAGATGTGAACAGACTTTGAGTCATTCCTGCAACAGATTCTGTTCAACAAGTGACAAGTAAATCATGCCTGATATTTACGTGTGTTATTTGAGTGTTTCTGCTACTTTCCATGGATTCAAGAAGAAAAAAAACATAATCAGTGGTCAAGGAGCTTGTTTTACCATATAATATCAGTGTAGTTGGACATCTGATGTTGATACAGCACTCTGAGGAAAACAGTTTGCAGAAAGTCATCAGGATTCATCTGTGGTGCAGGTATCTGATTCAATAAAATACAAACCAAAAAAAAAAAACATTTGTGAGCATGTTAATATCAGGAGCATCTTTTTATATACATGTTTTATAGACTCACGCATGCTTTGTACTATCGTAAACAAAAAAATACATTTTATATCTGAGAAACTAATTATCATTGTTTAGAAAAAACGAACTATGATTTTGTAGTCATAGCCTAGTATGTATGGCTTTGTACTACAAAAGATGTACTTTGTACTATAAAAAAAGGATATTTTATATCTGAGAAACTAATTATTATAGTTTAGCACGCTATTAAATCCATTTGTGAACATTAAACATTTTTCTAAACATTGTAGCATTCATCATGTTGTCGTTTGGGAAAAAAATAAACGCGTTCAAGTTTGAGTCACAATAACACGTTAACTAATGCAAAAAAAGAAACATTACTTACTCATCAGATCGCTCTTCTCTTCTGGATGAACTCTTGCTCTTATTTTGAGGCAAATCCAGCTTTTATTCAGCGTGTCTTCTTCCAGAAACGAACAGTAATGTTAGCCGTGAGGAACGATCTGGCTTTGTTATTAGGCGTTTCCCTGAGCACGCGGCTCACGCGGCTATTTACATATGAACGCGAGGGGGCGGGATCGCATTAGAAATAATGAGTTAGACGGGACAGACTGAACATCGTGTTGGTTTCATACGGATTACTTCATCACAGAATGTTTGTTTTCGATAAGACTTACTTCATTTCAAAGTAGACACTTCCAGCTTTCTATAGATATAACTCCCATGTCCGTGTGTTGAGTTTTCGCTGAGTTACAGTTCATTTTAGCGACGTATTTTGAAGAGCAGCTCGCGGAGATGGAGAAGACAGAGAGCGCATCCTGTTTGTTTTCTTTTTTTTTTCCAAAACCACAAAGTTTTGTTGTATTTGTGAGTGTACACAAAAAAAAGACACTTCAAAGTTTCAATTGATGTATAACACTTATCTGTAAGACCAAAATCGACGGAGTATTTTTAATGTCTTTTGCACTGGTCTTAAAAAAAACGAGTTGGTATCGCCGGCGATACAGCCGTCCCCTTAGGGTTAAGGGTGCTTCTGATGACAGCACTGCTCTGTGCATTTGTTGGCTGCATACAAGCTTTTTGAAAGAAAAAAATAACTTCCTTGTTCAAAACTGCACTTTAGTATTTTTCAATTTAAAAGTCTTTACTGCTGACTTGAAACAGTCTCGTCACCATCTAATAGCGGAACAATGTAACTAAAATCATCACAAACACACACACACTGTTTCCTAATAATAAATACTATTATTATTTATATAAAATATTATTTATTGAAAAATAATATTAAATAAGTAAGCAATAAGGTACGAGAGGCAGTGCTGTATCGTGAATCATGGCTGAAGGGCATTGTTTGGCACGACGCGAAGCGGAGATTTATTTACGATATAGCACGGCCTTCTCGTACCTTATTGCTTTTATAAAATGGTTACCACACAATAAAAAACAAAAATTGATGTATTGATGTTACTTTTTTGAAGCAAGTTCGTTAAATGCTGTCCTTCTGCTAAAATATAGTTCCTGACAGCAACAGTAAACGGCAAGAGAATGTTCCGAACATGCCTCATCTAATGCATTTACATTTATGCATTTAGCAGACGCTTTTATCCAAAGCGACTTACATTGCATTCAAGTTACAGTTTTACATTTTATCAGCTCTTGCTTTCCCTGGGAATCGAACCCATGATCTTGGCGTTGCTAGCGCCATGCTCTACCATTTGAGCTACAGGAAAGCTGTGCTTAAATAATGGAGCTTAAATAAAAACAGAGAATAGGAGCTCTGATCATCCACTGTGTCATTTATTGTTTTAAAACCATATATGTCAGCAGATAGACAAGGGACACAGAGGTAAGTGAAATCAATAGCAGGTTTATTGAACAACGGCAGGGAAATGGAGCAATGCAGAGAGTCCAGGTGAGTAATACAGGAATGGTGACGTTTCTAGAGAGTCTTATCTGTGAGTAATCAATCCTTTTCCTTATCCAGGAGAACCAGCAGGAACAACGGAGCTTGGAGACGGTGGAGCACAGGAGCGGTGGAGAACGCGGAGCGGAACACAGGAACAACTAGACTATAGACAAAAGGTAAGTGAGTCAGGTAAGTGGAATGTTTGAGACCAGACAGTGACTGTGCGGGAGGAGTGCATTGATATAGTGCTCTTGATGACTGGTGACAGGTGGCGGTGATCAGTAATCAGGTGATTGGGATCTGGTGAGAGTAGTTGGTGGTGACTGTGGTGACTGTGACTCCCTGACAGTACCCCCTCCTCCAGGGGCGGCTCCTGATACCCGACTACGGCGACGGGGCCGGCCACGGCCTCTGGGTGCGCGCCGGTCTGGGTGGCTGTGATGGAAATTGGCTAGAAGATAGGGATCCAGAACATCATCCCGGGCCACCCAGGATCTTTCCTCTGGCCCGTAACCCTCCCAGTCGATCAGATATTCCAAGTGGCCGGCCCATCGACGGGAGTCCAAGATCTCCCGCACTTGGTAGCTGGAGGGTTCTGCCTGAACTTCGGGAGGAGGTGGTACTGCTGGTTCTTCGGTGCCTGGGACAGAGGGAGAGAAGGGCTTGAGAAGTGAGACGTGGAATGCAGGGTGAATACGATACCGGGTTGGAAGTTGTAGGAGGAAGGTGACCTCATTTATCTACCTCTCGATGGTGAAGGGACCTATGAAGTGGGGACTCAGCTTACGGCAGGGCAGGCGGAGTCGCAGATCCCGGGTCGAGAGCCAGACCTGATCTCCTGGGCGATAGACGGGGGCATGAGACCGATGGGCATCTGCAAAGTCCTTGTGTCTCCGCACTGCCTGCTGGAGGTGGACATGGGCTGAGTCCCAAACTCGCCCGGAACCAGTGGTCCACAGCTGGAACGTCAGAGAGTTCTCCTGTCCAGGGAAACAGAGGGGGTTGGTAGCCGACGGGGTGAGAACCACGGGACTCACCCCGTTCCAGTGCATACTCGGCCCAAGGGAGGAAGCGGTTCCAGTTGTGCTGGTTGTCATGGCAATAGGCCCGGAGATACCTCCCAATCTCCTGTATCTTCTGCTCAGTCTGGCTGTTGGTCTGGGGGTGCTATCCTGAGGACAGGCTTACTGAGATGCCAAGGAGTTTAAGGAAGGCCTTCCAGACATGAGAAATGAATTGTGGCCCACAATTGGAGACGATGTCTTCAGGGAATCCATAATTGCGGAATACGCAATTTGGCCGTTTCCATGGCTGTGGGGAGACCTCTGAGGGGAATTAACCTGCAGGCCTTCGAGAATCGATCCACAGCGACGAGAATACAGGTAAATCCCTCGGAGTTGGAGAGATCCGTAACAAAATCGACTCTGACGTGGGACCACAGACGACGGGGAATCAGTAGGGGTACCAATTTGCCGGCAGGTAGGCGATGTGGAGACTTGGAGATGGCACAGACAGAGCATCCACGGACATACTGGGAGACATCCCGGGCCATACTGGGCCACCAGAACCGAGCTTGGAGGAGCGAGAGAGTATGCTGGCTGCCTGGGTGTCCAGAGCCCGGGGAAGCATGAATGGAGCCCGGTGGAGCAGGCTCGCTGAGGGTGGCGACACGGATCTGTTCCTCCAGAGCCCACTGGATGGGGCTGACGAGTACGGCTGGAGGGAGAATGGGCTCCGGTGTGGAGGATTCTTCAGGAGCGTGAATACGGGAGAGGGAGTCGGCCTTGACATTCTTATCTCCTGGTCTATAGGTAATGGTAAATTGGAACTGAGTAAAGAAGAGCGCCCAGCAGGCCTGGCGGGGATTCAGCCTTTTAGCACTCCTGAGATATTCCAGGTTCTTGTGGCCGGTGATCACGGAAAAGGGGTGTTGTGCTCCCTCCAGCCAATGTCGCCACTCCTCCAAAGCCAGCTTGATGGCAAGCAGTTCCCTGTTTCCAATGTCATAGTTACGCTCTGCCGGGGAAAGCTTCTAGGAGTAGAAGGCGCAAGGATGGAGACGAGGAGGCTCTCCGTGGAGTTGGGACAGCACTGCTCCCACGCCGGTGGTGGAGGCGTCCACCTCCACAATGAACAGGATTTGGGGATCCGGATGGGTGAGGATGGGAGCAGTGCAGAAGGTTTCCTGGAGCTTCTTGAAGGCGGCTCGAGCTTCAGGGTTCCAAGACAGAGACTTGGGCTTTTGGACTTGGACTTGGGCCCTTGGGGAGTGTGGCCCCAGGCAGCAGGTCTATAGCGCAGTCCCATGGCCGGTGAGGGGGTAACTGTGTGGCTGCCTGTTTACTGAACACATCCTGGAACGCAGCGTAGTCAGACGGGATGATGTGTTTCTCGAGGGGTTCAGGGCTCTCCATAAGGATGGAGTTAACTTGGAGCCGGGAAGGACTTACAGGGGGTACTGGAACATTAGAGAGACAGTTATAGAAAAAGGCTTCACTCCATCGGAGAATCTTGCTGGACTCCCATCTGACTACTGGTGAGTGTTGTGAGAGCCAGGGGCATCCCAGGATGATGTCTACGGTGGGTCCCTCCAGTACCAGAAAGGAAATGGTTTCTTGGTGGAAGCATCCAACTTGTAGAGTAACAGGGGGAGATCGGTATTTGATACGCCCAAGCGGTTTCCCTTGTATTGTCTCTATCTTGAGCTCCGGAGTTTGCCACTTGCGGGGTAGATCGAGATGTTTTAAGAGGGTTTGGGAGATGAAATTCCCTGAGGAGCCTGAGTCCACAAGGGTGGATACTGTAACAGAATGATGAGGGGTGAGTAGTTGTACTGTCATCAAAGGTAAGATGGAGATTTCAGGTTCGATATGGAGGGTACTCACTGCTGGGCGTGGGGGACGAGAAGGACACTTTTGGATAAAGTGCCCTGAGGCTCCGCAGTAGAGCCGGGGATCCAAGCCTTGGCGATAGGTAGTTATCAGCGCCATCTCGTTCCATCCACAAGAGGCCGCCAGGGTGCAGAACTGAAGGGTGTAATCGCTCACCGAAGAAGTGCCCTGTCTGAGGCGAATTAGTTGGTCGGCAATGGACAGAGAGCGGTGGACAGGCCAAAGACTTCCTTGAAGTGAGCGGAGAAGGCATCGAAAGAGTTAACCAGGCTGCTCTGAGAGTTCCAGATAGCTCATGCCCAGAGCAACGCTCGTCCAGAGAGCAGGGAGATCAGGAAGGCCACCTTTGATCGCTCAGAGACAAACTTTTGGGGCTGCATCTCAATAAAGAGGGAGAGTTGAAGCAAAAAACCACTACATTCTGGCAGATGATGGATTTGGGACCGGAGACAGAGCAGCTTGAAGAGCGCTGACGAGCTCCTCGAGAGGATCCGTCGTTGCGGGGTTTCGGGACTCCATCCCTGGTCTTCGGTTACGGTCTGGTCTTCTGTCAGCAGATAGACAAGGGACACAGAGGTAAGTGAAATCAACAGCAGGTTTATTGAACAACGGCAGGGAAATGGAGCAATGCAGAGAGTCCAGGTGAGTAATACGGGAATGGTGACGTTTCTAGAGAGTCTTATCTGTGAGTAATCAATCCTTTTCCTTATCCAGGAGAACCAGCAGGAACAATGGAGCTTGGAGACGGTGGAGCACAGGAGCGGTGGAGAACGGGGAGCGGAACACAGGACTGACTGTAGACAAAAGGTAAGTGAGTCAGGTAAGTCAACATAGAATGTTTGAGACCAGACAGTGACTGTGTGGGAGGAGTGCATTGATATAGTGCTCTTGATGACTGGTGACGGTGATCAGTAATCAGGTGATTGGGATCTGGTGAGAGTAGTTGGTGGTGACTGTGACTCCCTGACAATATATGATATTTTCTTACACACATACATCTGCTTATCTCTCAGCATGAGAAAACGTCTGTTCTCTGTCTTTTAGTTTTAAAACAGAACGATTTGCGGCACAGCGCGAGTTTGCAAGCATCATTACAGTGTAAACTGATGGACATATAGACATACAGAACCCTACCTGAAACAGAAAACTAATAAATACAGTAATATTCCCTTCTTACTTCGGAAACTGTAGGCTTCCACACAGATGCCCGCTGCACACACATCAACACATCTCCGCATGAGAAGCGTTTATAAGATGGGGGGAAGGGCGTGGTCTAAAAATTAAAGATGAAAGATGCAGCATAACGCCAGTAGGGGTCACTCATACTTCATTAAATAAATAACAAACACTTAATTCTACCGAAATACATAATACATTAAACAGTTTTGATGCTATTGATTGTTTATGTTGCTAAGGGTGTTGCTCAGTGATACACAGAACGGCTGGGTGAAGCGGTCATAGCCATGCTGTATCATGAATAAAACACAGCTGCTGATCAATCTGAATCGAGGACTGGAACTAACCGTTTTATAAACAACAACAACAGCCATCATAAAAGTAGCTAGGCAATTCAGTCAAAAGTACAAAGACAGCGCTCTGATATACAGCATTGAAATTACATTAACAAGATTTTGCCAAAACTATTTTGCTCTGGAACAAATAATAGATTAATGAGACCAAATACTGCCCGTTAGATTTACCCAAAATGAATTATATCTCATGATAACCACTATAGAGACATCAGAGCCAGTGGTTAACTCCAGAAAATCTGGCCGAGGTGAGGCGCTCTCTCTGCAGGTTCATGAGCGCAGAACAGCCGCTGAACCGCTGGAGCTCACATCTCCGAAAACGTTGATGCAAATTTTCAAATAGACGTTATCTTTATTAACAAACCGCATATTTGAAGTCCAAACAGGTACACTCTTGCCTAAAAATCTCTTAAAACTACATTCCATGACACAAAAACAGTTTTACATGACATACATGACACAAACTGTGAAGCGGTTGGGGGAGCTCTGTTATCACTCTAATATCGCACTCTTATCAGCCAATCAGATTCGAGGACCAGAAAGAACTGTTGTATAACTATATATATATACATATATACAGTATATATATATATACAGTATATATATATATATATATATATATATATACACACACACACACAAATGTACATAAAAAAACATTCTGTGCCTTGTACTTACCTCAGGAATCTCCAAAGAGCATATATTTTCTTTTTCCGTTGGCATAACAGCACAGTTTTCACAGGTACACCTACAGATTGTTGATAGCAAGATAAATTTATTTTCATCTTATTTACAAGACAGCAGTGTGTAACTGACAACGTAAATGTTTCAATTGACAGAAAATGTTGAACGAACAATAAAGGTCCAACACTCGACAAACATTGCTTTTTTTAATAATATAACTGTGGTAAGTACGAGTTCATAAACCTAACTTGTCACATCCAAAACGTATAAACCTTATGTAGTACACATTATTGGTAAATATTTGAATTTTGAGTAATAACTTTCTGTAACGTCTTTGGTTACATTAAAATAAAAAGTTAGAACAACCTCACAAATAAATTAGAAAGAAACATAATTGACGATAAGGACTTACCATGCTGTCACAGGCTGGAGCATCCTTGGTGTTTGAGGTGTAGTCGGTTCATCGTCTTGAAATTCAGGATCAGACTCTGGCTCGAACATATATGGTTGAAACACTCCGGCTGCCATTTCTCCACTTTGGAAGTTTTCAAAACAATTCCCCTCGCGTACTGATGGGGGAGTCGCAAGTTAGTTTACTAACCAAAACTGTTATCTAGTCAGAGCAGTGGGCGTTTACTTCCAAGTCTTCATTGGTCCCGCCCATAAAGACAGAGCGTTTCTCGAACCGGCCTCAAAACCAGGGTGGAAAATAGCTTGGTGCGGCTGACACAGAACAGCGTACGCTATTTGCGTCCAGCGGATATTCTCCAAAATGGCACTACGGTGACGCTACGGAATCACGGAGGAGACGAATTGTTGAATAAAGTTATTTTTGTTTTCTTTGTGCAGAAAAAGTATTCTCGGCTCTTCATTAAATTCAGATTGAACCACTGATGGCATATGGACTATTCTGACGATGTCTTTCATACTTTTCTGGGCCTTGACAGGGTTATTTACTATGCAGTCAATGGGACAGTCACAAGCCTCCCGGTTGTCATCTAAAATATCTTAAATTGTGTTCCGAAGACGAACAAAGCTTTTACGGGTTTGGAACGACATGGGGGTAAATGATTAATGACAAAATTTTCATTTTGGGGTGGAGTAACCCTTTAAAACCACCTCAAGCACAGTTTGTTTCATTTGTATCGTTTTATTCCATTGCTTTATTTATTACAGAGAGTTTAATTTTTTTCAATAATTTTGAGGACTTTTTTTGTTGTTTTTTTCTTTTTTACTAATTTTAGATAACTTAGTATTCTGTGGTATTGAGAATTGTGAAATTTCGCTGGTCTCTAAAATGTAGATGTCATAGCATCCTTATTTACATAACATATATATGATATATCACTGTCTTTAAATAAATCACTCATAAAAAAATTTGGTTACATGGCCCACACTCATAATCGCATTAAATAATCATTATTACAATATTGCCAAAATAATCGTGATTACGATTTTTACCATAATCGAGCAGCCCTAGTGTCACATGATCGTTTAGCTACAGGCACACTAAATATGGTTCTGTATTTGATTTGGCCACTGTAGTAAAGCCATGGTTAGTCACCATAATTACAAGCCCATTACATAAGGACAAAACCGTACATAAAAAGCTGACATAAACAGCAGTAGAATTTACAATAACAGCGTATCTAAAAAGTATTAGACAACTACAAAGAAAAAAACTGAACGTCCTGCAAGAGTCGTGCTTGCATAGGTTCCTCTTCAGTAATTTTTTTTTGGGGGGGGCTGATTCGGGCTCAAATTGACAAGGCAATATTGATGCCTTTGTTGACAATACACCAGAACACATGCATACATGAGTGAAGAAAGACTTTGAGAATGAAACCAACCTGTTTGTTCCTCGGCAGAGGTGGAAAGAGTACGAAAATATTTTACTCAAGTAAAAGTACCATTACATTAATGAAATTTTACTTAAGTACAAGTAAAAGTACCAGTCTAAAAATCTACTCAAGTAAAAGTAAAAAGTAGCTCATTTAAAATTTACTCAGAGTAAAAATTACTTAGTTACTTTTTAACAGTGGGAGGGACGCAAAAAATGGGATAGACCAAGGGTGTCAAACTCAGTTCCTGGAGGGCCACAGCCCTGCACTGTTTAGATATAACCCTAATTAAACACATCTGATCCAGCTAATCTAATCATTTAGGTTTATTCGAAAACTACATGGTATGTGTGTTGGAGCAGGGTTGTAACTAAACTGAGTTTGACACCCCTGGGATAGGCCTATAAATCTCAAACTAGTTGTTTTTAATTAAAGGAATCAGTTATTTAGAATAATAAGACATTTGGGCTGTTACCAGGCAAATTAAATCAATATCAACAAAATTCATCTTTGCAATGCAGAGGAAACACAGAAGATTCATCTGAAGTGGCATTTAGATGTATTTACACACTGTTTAATGCAGAACATGAATGCATTTAACCTGCAGTTTCAAATGCAGAAATAATGTTTTGATATATAAGACATAAAATGTTGAATACTCATTTGAAATTATAAAAAAAAAATCTAAAGATACTTTAAATGTGAAATTAAAACCGCCAGTATGTGTCACCAAGTCACTGTTATAATTGAGTCATTGCGACTGAACCAAATCATTTAAACAGTTGATTCATTCAGGCAGGGCTTTTTCTTTAGACATTACGAGGCCCTAGGCAAAATTCATGTTGGAGGCCCCCCACCCCCAATAAAAAGCACTTGAAACAAATATTAGTCCTAACCTTTTTATTTAATTTAATAAAATAAACATTTAATTTGGAATATTTTTACTTATACAGTAAAAAAATTGGAAACATTACTATTTTAAATGTTTTTGAAAGAAGGCTCTTATGCTCACCAAGCCTGGATTTAGCCTATTTGATCAAAAATACAGAAAAAAAAAACAATAATATTGTGAAATATTATTAAAATTTAAAATAATGGTTTTCTATTTTACTTTAAAATATATTTCTGTGATGCAAAACTGGATTTTCATCAGCCATTACTCCAGTCTTCAGTGTCACATGATCCTACATAAATCATTCTAATATGCTGATTTATTATCAAGAAACAGTGCTTAATGTACTTTTTTCAGGATTTTTTGATTATTAAAAATATAAATATTTTATAACAATATCAGTCTTTACCATCACTTTTTATCTATTTAACACATCCTTGCTGAATATTACTGTTTTTTTTTCTGTATTTTTGATCAAATAAATGCAAGCTTGATGACCATAAGACATTTCTTTCAAAAACATTAAAAATAATAATGGATCCAAACATTTGACCGGTACTGTATGTACATATTCATCACACTTTATCTAAGGTAATCGCTTTTTTGTTTGATGAAGATGTTGTTGTTGCTGTTTTGCTGTTTTATTTAATTTAATCACAGTTCCAGAATATCACTTCAGTAAGCGCTTTTAGCATTTTTTTCCTAGCTGGGTATGGGCAGGATTTCCACCTCCCATTTAATCAGTAGCCTATTGATTACAGATAGTATCATATTATTAATATCAATAATATATTATGTATTTCATTGTTACCTTGGAACAGAAAGACACGATCGCTACTAAGCAGAAAAAAATATAGTTAGTTGAAACTGAAATTAGGCCATAAGTGTTATGTTAGAGCAGTAATCCTAATCATCAGCCGAGTTTAGAAGAAACACCTGAGATCCTCTATTTGAATCGTTAAAAAAATGTTCTAGTGTGTTTGCTTTTTAACTTTGAATACAAACTTCTCTGCTTTTACTTTTGTAGTAATTTTGCTAGTCAGCTCCCGACGCGATGTCATTCATTGAACGCGCAAATTCAAAGCGCCGCGTCTGCGCGCTCAACGGCACTTGCGCTCCTTTAAACATGTAAAAAAAACAGTGAATGATCTTTCCAGACGCTGATCAACAGAACAAGTTTATATTTAGAATACATTGCAATCACTCCAAAATAGATGACAACAACTCACACACCTGCATTAGTAGCTATACTTCTTTTGAACACCTGAAGCAGGGCTGGACTGGTAATCGGGCATATCGGGCATTTTCCCGGTGGGCCGACGCGCTGAAGGGGCCGACAGAAGGTTTTTTTTTGTTTTTTTTTGCCAAGGACCATTACCGCAGGGACAACGAGCAGTCAGTGGCCCATTGGTTTGTCTCCTGCATTGACAGCGTAAACCACCCAATCACAATGCGCTATAGACAGAGCGATGAAGTATTTTGCTCCGCCTAAATAAACCCCAACTTCTTCCGTATCGGCTTTCCCCACATTTCACAGCAGCTTTATAAAAACAGGCTTGCTCTGCGGTGAGTGATGCGGGCCAAAGAGCCAGGCGGGAGGGGAGGGGAGAGTAGTTGAATCGGTAAAGTGCTTAATAAGGGACTCGGAATGGAGGCAGGCATCTAGTGTGTGCGCGCGTGCGCCATGAGTGCAGAATACGCTTTTTAATAAAAAAAAAAAAAATTATTTAACACTTTTTAATAAACCGTAAATTCGTCCCCTGCGATTTTTTTGCCAAGTCAAGTCAAGTGTGTTCATAGAGGTTTCCATGGGCCAATGCGAATAAATCTAGATTTAAATTCGAAAAGACACGATAATGTCGGACCTGACGTTTTATTCTCATCCAAAACAACTAGATGCAATGATACATATCTACACTACCAGTCAAAAGTTTTTGAACAGTAAGATTTAGATTTTTTTTTAAAGAATTCTCTTCTGCTCACCAAGCCTGCATTTATTTTATCCAAAATACAGTAAAAGCAGTAATATTGTGAAATATTTTTACTATTTAAAATAACTACTTTCTATTTGAATATATTTTAAAATGTAATTTATTCCTGTGATCAAAGCTGAATTTTCAGCATCATTACTCCAGTCTTCAGTGTCACATGATCCTTCAGAAATCATGCTAATGCTGATTTGCTGCTCAAGAAACATTTAATATTATTATTATTATCAATATTTAAAACAGTCGAGTCATTTTTTTTTCTGGATTCTTTGATGAATAGAAAGATCCAAAGATCAGCGTTTATCTGAAATAAAAAAGCTTTTGTAACATTATACTCTATAGCCTACCATTCAAAAGATTGGAGTCAGTATAATTTTTGTTTTGTTTTTTGGGAAAGAAATTATAGAAATTAATACTTTTATTTAGCAAGGATGCTTTAAATTGATCAAAAATTATGATAAAGACATTTATAATGTTACAAAATATTTCTATTTCAGATAAATGCTGTTCTTCTGAACTTTCTATTCATCAAAGAAACCTGAAAAAAAAATCTACTCAGCTGTTTTCATAATACATATATATTATATGGTGGGCCGCCTGGACCAAAAAATGCCAGGGCCGTTTGTTAAGCAAACAGAAGGCGGGACGCGCTTTGAAACTGCAACCTTAATTGGTTGTACTTATTGAACTGTTGTAAAAATGATTTTTGGAGAAAAACGGCACGTGTGATATTGATTTACTATATGAAACGATATAAATATACATTTTCTGCCCTTATATCTTCAATTTTGTGATTATTCTAAATGCATTTTAACAGACTGAATCAGGCAGTGAAAGAACGCACTCTAATGCGCTTCATGGCACTCTGTAGGAGTGTTTTGTTTGGTTTTTGGCTAAATACTGATAATGTAAAATCGCACATGGTTATATTATCGCAGACGATATCGCACACCCTGCACCACTGTCTTTTTGGCTAATTTGTGCAAAACCTTTCACTTAACTGCCAAAGCTTCATTTTAACCACCAATGCAATTATGCAAGTATTTACCTTACCTCTACATGCTTGCAAAGGTTGATGTCGAGATTTTATAAACTGCTAGTTTGGTCTCTCTAGGCAAACACAGCTTACACTGCATAATAGAGCTTAAATATGGCCAGGGGTTCACTTCATTTCCTTCGAGTTCAGCTTCAGCAGAATACGACAGGGTTTGGTTTCAGCTGGACCACTGGTTAGTCTGCACCACTAACGCCTGTCTTGTCCGTCTGCATCTTTCTTGTGATTTTAGCGGCAGTTTGTTCTCCTGCCCATTATTTACTGCAGTAGTTTCCAGGGAGCGATTATTTTATTTTTTTACTCAGTAATTAATGTGTTTTAAAATGTAGCAAAGTACAATACTTCAAACAAAATATACTTAAGTAAAAGTAAAATTACAGATTTTAAAAATTACTTTAAAAAGTAGAAGTACACAAAAAAGCTACTCAATTACAGTAACGCGAGTAAATGTAATTCGTTACTTTCCACCTCTGTTCCTCGGTATCTTCACGTTTGACTCCAAAATCTTCTTCAATCGTCATCTCTTCCCTCTCCTCTTTAATAAACGCCATCTCTGTTTGTTCCTCAGTATCTTCACGTTTGACTCCAAAATCTTCCTCAATTGTCACCTCTTCCCTCTCCTCTTTAATAAACGCCATCTCTGTTTGTTCCTCAGTATCTTCTTGTTTGACAGTAAAATATTCTTCAATCTTCATCTCTTCACTCTCGACTTTAATAAACGCCATCTTTATAACAGTGACACGTGGATCTCAGTTGCTTCAGCAGGAGTTTTTCTGTGTGTTTAAGATGAGAATAATTAACAGACAGATCTCTGTGTTCGTCTCAATCAGCTCCCTAGTTCAGTAGTCAGCACACTAGTAAGGGAGTCAGTCAGAGGGAGAGTTAATGGACTTAAATTACCTGATTAGACAAAAACACACAAAACTAGCACATTAAAATATTAAAAGAACACAGATCAAAGAGACATTTCATATATAGGCATTTATGATTTACATTTATCATGCACTGATTTGTAGATTATGTGTAATAGATTAGACTTTCATGAAAACAGTCAGTTGATTTGTAGAAGCTGTCATTACACACAGGAGTGGATCTAGAAAATCATTGATAGGGTGGCAACACCAAAGCAAGTGTTACGGGGGGAACGAGACGCGAGACGTACGGATCCATGTGCAAAGCTTTATTAAGAGACGTGATCATGAAACAGGCATGGATTCAATAATGGCAAACAGGTACAACACAGGTATGACAAAGAGTAATCATAGGACAAGCGTGGGTCTTCGATCAGCGAACAATATCCAACAGGGCAAGGCAACGAGATAAACCAGGTACACGAGCAACAGTCCAAGCGACGTGCAAACAGAGTCCGAAATAGCAGGCAAAGGGTTAATCCAAGATATACAGGCAGGAGATCAGGAAACAACAAGGCAACATGAAATGACTAGACTTAGACTAGAACTAGAAACTAGGACTGGAAACGTGAAATGGCTCCGTAGCTATCGCTAGAAGAGTGATATACGCTAGACAATACTCGGCAATCTGAAAGAGGAAGCCCAAGGCTTATAAAGCGTGTCAGAATGGATTCAGCTGTGTATGTGTAATCAGTGCATTCAGCTGTGTGTGTGCAATCGGTGCAATGGATCATGGGAACTGTAGTCTGGAGTGACATGTAAAAGTCTGTGTGGTGTGAGAGGCAATGTAAAGAGAAGATAACATCTGGTGGTGACCAATCGGAAGTGCATGGACAGGATTCGTGACAAAGCCCCCCCCCCACCCAAGGAGCGGCTTCCAGACGCTCCTATACAATCCAGTAGGGCGGAGCAGGGGAAGGGACGGAGGGCCAGGTCCATGTGGAAGTGGAGTGGCCAGGGACCGAGGTAGAGCCGGCAGAGCAGCGCACCAAGGTGGAGAAGGGAACCAGGGCAGAACCAGCAGAGCAGGAAGCAGGGCGGAGCAGACAGAACTGGAGACCACCAGGGCGGAGCAGACAGGACTGGAGCCCACCAGGGCAGAGCAGAAGACCACCAGGCCAGAGCAGACGAAGCAGAAGACCACCACGGCGGAGCAGAAGACCACCAGGCCGGAGCGGACGAAGCAGAAGACCAACACGGCGGAGCAGAAGAACACCACGGCGGAGCAGAAGACCACCAGGCCAGAGCGGGCGAAGCAGAAGACCAACACGGCGGAGCAGAAGAACACCAGGCCGGAGCAGAGGAAGCAGAAGACCACCACGGCGGAGCAGAAGACCACCAGAGTGGAACAAAAGACCACCAGACTGGAGCAGAAGACCACCAGAGCGGGACATAAGACCACCAGAGCGGAGCAGATGGAGCAGAAGACCACCAGACTGGAGCAGACGGAGCGGAAGACCAACACAGGGAAGCAGACTGATCAGGAAACCATGGCAGAGACCGAGATCTAGGGAGAGCAGAGACAGACAACACAGGCAGTGCATTCATGGTCTCAGGGACCGTGGCAGGGAACACAAAAAAAAATCATTAATAGGCTCTGACTGAAACTGGACAGAATGACAGTTCATAGACAGGGTTACTGACTGAAACAGGACAGGCTGACAGTTCAAATTCGGGTTCATTGACTGAAACTGGACCAACAGACAATTCAAAATCACGCTCTTTGGTTGAAATGGGACAGACATATGGTTCAAAATTAGACTTCTTGACTGAGACAGGATAGGTAGATAGTTCATTAATGGTCTCTTTGGCAATGACAGGGGTAACGGGACAGACATAGAGTGCATTTATAGTTTCTGAGTTCATGACAGGCAGGGTTAAGAGTTCAAAGGCGGGTTCTTGGGCTGTGACAAGGCTACTAGAGCCTACAGGGAGCTCGGGAAAGGTTTATTTTCAAACATATGGTTCAACATCAGACACAATGATTAAATCAGGACCGACAAATAGTTCAAATTCAGATTCCTTGACGGAAACAGGCAGAACAGACAGTTCAAAACCAGCTGGTTCAGCACAGGACGAGAGTTCAGAGATGGCCTCCTTGGCCGGTTCAGAACAGGACAAAAGTTCATAAGCGGCCTCTGTAGCCATGACAGGCCAGGACGAGAGTTCAGGGACAGCCTTTCTGGCTGCGACAGGACAGGCAGAGAGTTCACAGATGGCCTTCATAGCCATGACAGGACAGGACAGGACGAGCGTTCAGGGACAGCCCTTCTGGCTGCGACAGGACAGGCAGAGAGTTCACAGATGGCCTTCATAGCCATGACAGGACAGGACGAGAGTTCAGGGACAGCCCTTCTGGCTGCGACAGGACAGGCAGAGAGTTCACAGAAGGCCTCCATAGCTGTGAAAGGACAGGACGAGGCCTCTATAGCCATGGCAGGACAGGAAGGGAGTTCATCATTGAGTACCACTGACGCCTCTGGAGGTTCTGCAGCAGATGCCACCACCTCTGGAGGTTCTACAGCAGTCTCATTAGAAAACAGGGAGAGTTCAGTGACAGTCTCTACAACCGCGACACGACAGGCTGAGAGTACATTGCTGGACGCCACCACCATACAAGGAGCTGAAGTGAGCACCACCCTTGAAAAGCTGCTGGATCCTTTTGTGGCCAAGTATTCTGTTACAGAGCCGACGAGACGTACGGATCCATGTGCTGTGGCTCAGTGGTAGAGCATTGCGTTAGCAGCGCAAAAGGTCGTGGGTTCAATTCCCAGGGAACACACATACTGATAAAAAATGTATAGCCTGAATGCACTGTAAGTCGCTTTGGATAAAAGCGTCTGCTAAATGCATAAATGTAAATGTAATGTGCAAAGCTTTATTAAGAGACGTGATCATGAAACAGGCATGGATTCAATAATGGCAAACAGGTACAACACAGGCATGACAAAGAGTAATCATAGGACAAGCGTGGGTCTTCGATCAGCGAACAATATCCAACAGGGTAAGGCAACGAGATAAACCAGGTACACGAGCAACAGTCCAAGCGAGGTGCAAACAGAGTCCGAAACAGCAGGCAAAGGGTTAATCCAAGATACACAGTCAGGAGATCAGGAAACAGGAAAGAACAAGGCAACACGAAATGACTAGACTTAGACTAGAACTAGAAACGTGAAATGGCTCCATAATGTAGCTATTGCTAGAAGAGTGATATACGCTAGACAATAGTCGACGATCTGAAAAAGGAAGTCCAAGCCTTATAAAGCGTGTCAGAATGGATTCAGCTGTGTATGTGTAATCAGTGCATTCAGCTGTGTGTGTGCAATCAGTGCAATGGATCATGGGAACTGTAGTCTGGAGTGACATGTAAAAGTCTGTGTGGTGTGAGAGGCAATGTAAAGAGAAGACAACATCTGGTGGTGAGCAAACGGAAGTGCATGGACAGGATTCATGACAGCAAGTGTAGTTTTGGGAATTTATGGCCTGACATATACCATTGTGTTCACAAATATTGCATTACCACAAAGTAATCATCTATATATTGTTTTAAAATTAAAAATAAATAACATTTCAATATCCATGGCACCAAGTCAAACACATCAAGAGATTCTAAATGTGTCTGAGCTTGTATCACTAAAGAAGATGAGCAATTTTAATATGAAATGACTACTTGGTTAGTTTAAATAACATTTTAGTGCAAGTTTATGAGCAAACATTTTTTTTGAATTTCCTAACATTAGAAAGAAATATATAAAAACACTGAGACTGGATCAGGGGTGTATTCCAGAAAGCACGGTTAACTTACCATCTGCTAAACCCTGAACTCTCGGTTGATTAACCCAAACCTTGCTTACTCGAGGTATTGCTGGTTCCAAAAACACGTCCGGGAGTAAGTTCATTCAACTCGGTGTAAGTTCCTGGTTAACACACAAGACTCTGTTGACATTCTCAACAGAGCAACGAATTGACGAATCACTATGGAAACGGACGCTAAGAAAAAGTGCTACTACTACTTTTGTTCAATGGCCATTTGCATACCTAGTGCATATCGCTGCCTAACTGGTGGTTGTGCAATCATTTTTCAAACAATTTTCATTCTCTCTTTAATATTTAGGCTAATCACTGACAATTAGAATTATATTGTTTGTTTGATGCTGTTTAATAAGACATATGATAATGTATTTTTATTATAGAAATATATTATAGAAAATATGTTGTTGCAAACAGAAAAAAAGTTTGAATGCAGATCCTTGTGTAAGGTGACAAAAAATATATAATAAATATGTTAGAATAAATCAATCTTGTTATAATAGTGCTTTATATCAATACAACTTAAATATATATATGGGTCATTGACGTATAAGGATTTTCGACAGGCAAATTTTTAAATAGAAAAAATTATAATATCTTTTGTAGTTGTTCAAACATTAAGAAGGTTGTGTACACAAATTCATATTCAAATTTTAAATTAAGTGATTTTAGTGTTTTTTCATCTAGATTAATCGGCCGTAGCCTTAAAAAATGTAATGTGGTGCGACCAGGATTTATATTAAAATTAATTAATTTCCTTAACATGCTTAATTTTTTTTTCGATGTTCTCAGTAATTAAAGTGTTTAGAAAAAATATTTGCATTTCTTTTGCGTTTTTGTAAATTCTCGTATTTTTGTTCTATAATTTCATAGTAGCCTTAATTGTAGTTATCAGACTTGTTTTTCTGTAAATTGCATGAAACTGATAAAAATATTAAAAAAATTCACTTAATCATACTATAGCAGTGATTCATATTTCATCCACAGAAATTAGATAATTTATTTTTAATTTAATATAGTTATAGCTATTATTGGTCGCACCACATGACGAGTGGTTTCTCCAAATGACACAAAGACCTTACATTAGGGCTGCACGATTATGACAAAAATCATAATTGTCGATTATTCCCTTGAGATTGTAATTGCGATTATTAATAGCGATTATTTTGAACAGATTTATGCCATTGTTTGAAGCTGCATGCCATATTTTTATATAATATATATATATATTATATATATATATATATATATATATATAAATAAAAGGCTGAAAACACTTTTCCTGAACTTTTATTGCTTTTCTATAGCATTGAGCCTCAAATGTCAAATATACATTGGTTTGGTTTCTTCTTTAAACAAAAAAGGTAAAATTATGCATGGTATAATAATGTTATACTAAAACTAAAAAAAAAAAAGGGTTTACTAAAGCTATACATTTCATTTACAATTATACAGAACATTTTACAGTACAATGTATATGATCAGGGCTCCAGACTAACATTGGAGAGCAGTGGCAGCAGCACCTGATTTGGTAACACTGAACATATTACAAGTTTTGTCTTGTTGTGAACTTGGTTCTTCTAAAGTGTAGAAAACTCAGAAGAGAAGACCAGGAGAAATCGGATGGATCGTCAGTAGGATTATTTATTGAGAACACAAGCTGTTGGTCTGTAGTCATCGAAATCTCCAACTCAAGCAACTTTACAAGGTCATTTTATAGGCATTTCTGGAGGAGGGACTCTTGGAGGTGGAGACAAACCCAATAATCAAATGCATAGACACTAATCCAATCAACCTAACGAATCAACGTCTGGGCCAGGGGCTCCGAAAGATAGACACTAATCCAATCAACCTAACGAATCAACGTCTGGGCCAGGGGTTCTTTGAATCAACGTCTGGGTTCTTTGAATCTCTGCCAATCAACATGACTTGATTGAGACAGAGCACAGTTGATAATAAGAATCTAAGTTAAACATTTAAATATAATTTGTAATCCCACAATTCCCCCTTTGAGAGTTCTAATAACTCTCACAAAATACAAATTTAGACACTTGAAAGTTAATTCTTGTAACTTGTAATCGTTACAGGCACATTGTACATGTTCTGTGTTGCTTATATGTAATTGCATGCTGACACAGAAACAAAACATGCAATTAGGGTCCGTGAAGTTTTTACAGGTAATAATCTTTTCTGGTTGGACTGTCATTTCCTCGTGAGAGGCGGGCGTCATTTGCTGAACGAAACACTTGATACTGTGGATGCATAGATAGTACGCAAGTAGGAGAAACAACAGCAGAATTGCTATTTCCTTGATCCACAGCCAGGGTTTACCTAACAAGTTTCCGAACCATGAATAATTATCTTCAGTCATCTGGTGTAATTTTGCTGAAAGACCAAGAATGTGCAAACGTTCTTTCCAGCAAACAAGGCATTTCTTGACATATTCATCAGCTCTAAGAATATGTTGTTTCTGGGGTCTACACTTTGCGTGATGTCCATGATGGTTAATAGTACGAAAATCTTGATCATGTTGATGGATGACTGAAGTTCCCGTATGTGAGTCTCTGCGTTGTGTATTTTTTTTTTCTTTCTTCTTTCTTTTCTCTTTCTTGTGTGATAGTTGGCTCGGCAATGGGTCTAGTTGTTTTCTGGAGGTTGTGGCTTCATCCGCAGGTGAGAAGGGCGGTGCATATGGATCTCAGGACAGCCATCAAGTGGTATCTGCACAGAGGAAGCAAAAAAACAAAAACAAAACAAACGAGAACAACGGCACATAGCAGTATTTGTTGTAGAGTCTGCAAACATTAGGGTTGTATCCTCTGTTCAAATATAGTCTGCTATTGTTGTTCCTTCTTTCCCTATTTCTCCATTCCTGCGACACCTAAAGAACAGTGAGGAAAGGATGGACTATTGGATGGGGAAAGGCCTATGAGGAAATCTTCACCGCAGGGTTCGCCCCCGAAGCCTGTTGCTTTCGGTTCTTCCCTGGGCTCCTCACTGGTTCTTGTGTCTGTCCTATCCTATCCCTGCAGGGGGAGGAACAACTTTACAGTGTGACACATGAGTCCAAGTTTTCCTTCCCTGACACAATACTGCAGCTTGAGCTGAAAAATGATCTGGAAGACGACCTGAAGCAACTACTTCAGTGGTGGAAGTTACTGCATATCCTGCTCGTCTGTTACCTTCAATAACTTGAGCTGAACCATCAACAAACAACTCCAATTCTGCGTTCTCTATGGGAGTTTCTGCTATTTCACCTGTCGCTGCATATGTAAGCGTAACACAATCATGAGTCATTTCGCCTTCATCCTCTAACACAAATTCAGTCATTGCAGACATCATACATGAGGATGGGTTCGTGACTGGTGCACGCTGTATAACAATATTCGGGGCTGTGAGAGTTGCTAAACAATTTCCCCAACGGGAGGAGGTGACAGAAGTGACTTTTGCTTAATTCATGAGTGCGGACACTGCATGAGGGCATCTTATGTTTACAGTCTGTCTTAACACCATTAGTTTTATTTACAAAGAATCGTTCAGCTTTGTTGTACATTACTGGGGAAATTAAGCACTCACAGCCCTAACAGCTAACACCTGAGCAAACTGCTCCAACAGTTCGGTGAAGTGGGGAGGGGCTGCTTCAGAGTACTAAGTAGACTGAGTAGGAACTGAGTAAAGCTGTTAATTTCTCCTAATGTCTTTTTGCTTTTCCTACACTCTTTCATCCAGTGTCCAGGTTTACCACAGTAATGACAACTGCCCTCCTTCTTAGGACATTTAGGTTTCTGTCGGTTCTCTGTGTTGACCTTAAACGATGCTGCTGCAATCTTTACTCTGGCTTTAACATCAGAGTCTCTTTCCCAAGTAGCTAACCTGTCCAAGCTGTTTTGCAAGCTTCCAGTGGACCATGTTAGATCTAAGAATGGCAAAGCAGATCTGTACTCTGATAAAAGGCCATCAAACCATGTTCGAACTAGTGGTCCTTTATGATCCAGTACCTTCTCTGGAGTGTCAGCTATTCCACTGTATGCTGCAGCTGACTGACAAAACATTTCAGTGTACTCACTTACAGTTTCATCCTTCTTCTGTACACAACTAGTGACTTTTGACCAATCCACTTTTGGTCCAACAATGTTCTTTAGAATTTTCAAAACACCTTCTCTCAAATCGCCTTTACTGGCATGTTGTAGTTCAGAAGTAACAGAAGACTCAAAACTGTTGAATTCAGATTCATTTAGAATTTGTGACATCAGCTGTGTGACTTCTGCTAACGACATGTCATAGAGACGCATTTTGCTGATCAATGCTCTTCTAAATTCAGAAAAATTTGTGCGTGCTGAGGGTAAGCTCTGGGATAGTCTCTCTATATCTTCAGGTCCTAGCGCTTTGGCAACAGTGTGTACTTGGACAACAGAAGTGTTGGGAGGAACACTTTCAATTCCCTGAGATCTTCTCCCACATACCTTCACTGAATCTACAGGCACATCAGTTACTGATTGGATGGTTACATCTGTTTCAAAGAAAGCTTGTAAGTCAAGATAATTGTTATCAGGCTGACTAACTTCTTCCACATCAGTTTTTGCTGAAGCTTTGTTGCGGTTCAATTTCTTAGTTAAAGAGGATACTCTAGCACGGAGCTCTTTGTTCTGTTCCTCTAGCTCTGAGTTACGCTGCTGAGACTGTTGTGTGGCTAATGTTAAACTGAATTCTCTGTGACAACAGATAATGCCTTTCACATTGTTCTTGCGAATACATGCTCCTAGTACCTTTTTACACTCATCTACAGACCAAGTCTTGTCTGGATGGATCTCATATTTCTGAGTTAGTTCTTGTCTAACTTTCTCAGTGACTATTAGGTTCATTTGCACTCCTAACAGTGATTTGAATTCGCTATCTGACCACAAAGGAGTCGCGAGACCACCTTTTTCAGTTGTGGGGATCAGTCTAGCATTCTTTCTGAACATTTTGTGAGTTTCTTTGTTACCACACAATGAAAACACTAAAACTTCTCTGATCAACAGAGGGTACACTTGTTAACACAGATCAACTATTGTTAACCTTCCCTGGCAAAGCAGAGGATAACACAAATTACTAGCACTTTACGCTAATCTTCCCTGCCGAAACAGAGGGTAACCAATTCTTCCCTGCTGAAACAGAGGATAACAAATATTAGCACGTAATGCTAAAACTTCCCTGCCTGAAACAGAGGATAAACCTTTCATCTCTAAAAGAAAAACTTTAGAGGATAAACTTAGTTAAACAAACCCTACAGCTGTCTGTTAACTCTTCTCTGACGGCGCAGAGGATAACAAATTTGTACTGGTCTTAAAGGTTCTTTTGGATAGAGTGACACTCACCAACCCTTGGTTGTACAGAAAGATTCAGTCTGGAACGAAGTCAGATCTTTGTTAAGCTTGAAGTTTCAATCTGGATTCAGGTGAGGAGCTCTATCTGGGTCACGGCACCATCTGTTGTGAACTTGGTTCTTCTAAAGTGTAGAAAACTCAGAAGAGAAGACCAGGAGAAATCGGATGGATCGTCAGTAGGATTCTTTATTGAGAACACAAGCTGTTGGTCTGTAGTCATCGAAATCTCCAACTCAAGCAACTTTACAAGGTCATTTTATAGGCATTTCTGGAGGAGGGACTCTTGGAGGTGGAGACAAACCCAATAATCAAATGCATAGACACTAATCCAATCAACCTAACGAATCAACGTCTGGGCCAGGGGGCTCCGAAAGATGGACACTAATCCAATCAACCTAACGAATCAACGTCTGGGCCAGGGGTTCTTTGAATCAACGTCTGGGTTCTTTGAATCTCTGCCAATCAACATGACTTGATTGAGACAGAGCACAGTTGATAATAAGAATCTAAGTTAAACATTTAAATATAATTTGTAATCCCACAGTCTCTTAGAAATGTACATTAGATCAGGAGCTTGAGTTCAGAGTAGCAGGAGCTTGAGTTGGGATGCAGATGTACATTTGACAGAACCATTGTGAAAACTGTAACAGCCTCATCTTTTATACATAACCAAAAGTACATCACCTCATTACCATGGTAAAAAAGTAGCCTAACTATATGGTTTCTATGGTGTTTGCATTGAAAAACAGTAGCTTAAAGACTTTCATTCAATTACAAATCCACATCAACTGATAGAATAATTAACACAATAATGTAATTATATTCCATTACTCCTTTAACATATTTAGTATATTAATAATACTCAATATGAACATCCTACTTTTCTGCCACAGTAAAACTATGGTAAATTTGGGTGATTTGTGGATTGAAACGTCTTCTAACTGGATCATTGTTGCACTGTTTCTGCTGCTTTCTGCATCAGTGTTGATGAGAATAACAGCTCCGATTTATTTGGCTTTAAACTAGTTTAAATGAAAGAGACGTGCTTTGTTCTGGAGAACTCTGCGCTGAACTCGAGTGCTTCTCACTGGATGTCACAGCGTTGTTTAGCACGTGATCACGGGTCACAGTAATAAACGCATACGCTCTAAGCTCGCGCTGCGCTGTTGTCTTTTGAGGCGAGCGGATAAAAGGTCAGTGTGGCGCGCAGTTCAAACGAGTTCCGCTATTTTGTTCCGCTTTTGACACGTTTGGCGTTTAACATATCTATCATGCACAACAGAGTGACAACGGCTATCAGTTAGACAAAATGTCTTTTATCCAGTGTGTTTGAGTTTGTAATGCAAGTGCGCATTTTTATTTGTTTATTTATTTTTGTAATCGCGGCTTTGGACGATTATGTAATCATGGCATCCATAATCGTAATCGCGATTAGAAATTAGATTAATTGTGCAGCCCTACCTTACATCATTAAAATTCTATTTAAAGAAACATGTGTGAAAAGTTCAGCATACGGCATTAACTGCAGTCATTTTTTAGACCCAGTTATTTCTAAACTTTGCCCAACCTTGGCTGCTCAATTTACCCTTCGCCGGGAGTTTGATTAACAGGCAATCTGAGCAATCATAATGCCAAATCTGCCATTTTTGTCCGACAAACAAACCAGACAGGAGAGTAGATTAATGTCGGTGGACTTGAACTTGAAAAATAGTGTTTATTGACATCTTTTCACAGTTGAATCAAGATACCTCTGATGTTCATTCATGTTTATTCTGTGGTATAAATAGTAAGAGATGATCGGTTCACATGCCGCTTGAACTGAGGTGCTACAGCAATCTGTCACAACACATTAAAGTGCCACAAAACAGTATTTATTGTTTGAATTTCTTTTTTAAAAAGAAGGACAATTTTAATACCGAAGGTAACCTGCTCTGTCTTGTATGTCGGCATGTTGTCAGTGTCTTCTTTGCTCCGTGATGTATTTTTCACTGCATGAGAACATGATGTGTGGCATAAAAGTGCCATGGTTTGTCGGACGTAGCAACAGTAACTAAGGGCAGGTCTTTGCGAAGGGTCAATTTGGAGTAGCGGAAGGTTGCTGGCTCAGGTTCTGAGATGAAATCATAAACATCTTTCTTACAGCAGAAAATTACATCTGGAGTTTGTGCTTGACTGCAGGGTCAGAATTAACATGCTGCCTATGGCAAGCGTTTATTTTACTTTGCTTGGCTGTGGAATCTGGTAAAATAGATTAAAATAGTTATTAATAAATATATATTAATTACTAATAAATGCATAATTACCAAACTAAAATTAGATGCTCTAAATTATTATTTTTTACATTTGTTCTCATGCTGTACAAAGATTAAACATAAATCGCCCGAAATGACCCAAATTGCATAAACATATATTCCAAATTATATTAAAATAAAGTATTTTGTGTATATAAACCATTAATTGAATATAAAAGCACCAAAACTGCCAATCTGGGACATATCTATAATGGAAAACACTCACGCACCACATGATATTTGGTCGCACCACATGATATTTGGTCGCACCACATGGTTTGCCACAAATATTTGAGTTACTGTTATTAACAGAGTTGTCTAGCAGCAACTTCACAGCAAGAGCCTAGCAAGATCTATTCTGACCAAACCAACCAAAATATACATGTTTTTTTAAACAAGGTGGCTTCAAGACAAGCCAGCATAATTTTTCTTTCAAACTTTTTAGTCTGGTTATTACAGCTTTTTTTCTTGATTGCTAACACACAATTCATGAAACAATTCTTCATTTTCTCACACCTATAAACGCAATATCAAAACACCAACTTGCACAAACCTCAAACTTCCAGGTCAAATAAAACATTCTAGTCAAACATCAAACTTTCTTCTGTCTAAGTCTGATGACGCACAAAACTGATCAAATAATACACAGACTTAATTTAATTCTCCGATTCATGAACAAATGTGAACTGTGTATTTGACTCACAAAGATCTGGTTCATAAGAGTCGTTTGTCAGAGCATTTGATTCAACTGAATCTCAACTGGTTTTTAAAAAGTTCTGTTACAGTTATTCTATCATTACTTACACGCCTTTGATCAAACAGTGTGTTTATGAAGAACTATAAATTACAGGGAGCGAGATGAGATGCATCTTTACTGTTTACTCATCTGTGGATGTGCTTTACTACAAATAAAACAATGCTCATTACTGTTATTAGATAGTTTTTATTACTACTTTATTATAACATTTAATTCATTTCAAGTTCTCCATAAAACTGTCTGAAACGGTTAGTATTGATTAAACACTTTAAAGGATTAAAAACA